>CM046468.1:11729781-11844781 GCA_025506415.1 Flaveria robusta | reverse complement strand
TTGTTTTTTCATTTATGAAGTGCTCTTTTCCTAACTTAATAGTTTTAGTAAACATGATAACAACACTCTACATAATGTATAATAGCACCGTTATATCACAATTATCGTGCTTTTTCCTTATAATTAACACTTTTGTAGTCGGTTAACATTTTTTGGTGTTGCTTTTATTGTATGATTGTCCGATAATAAAAAAGTAAAAAAAAAGTCATTTGTATTTTGTAATGGCACTTTTGTATTTGATCGAAGCTAGTTTTGTATGTTTTTTAAAGTTGTTCTTCATAACAAAAAATTTATAATAACACTATGTAATATTTATAATAGCACTATGAAATTTTTAGTATGTAAAACTACAAAATAATAGCACTATGTTATTTTTTAATAGCACAATTATAATGCATATTTTTATAAACTTCTTTAAAAGACATCATTTAAAAAAATAAAATATAGCAATAGTATACAAATATTAAAAATTAAAAAATGATTAATTTTGTAACATATTTTCTTTAAATACAAAACATATACAAAATTAATTTTAGTTTTAAAAGTCGGATGGATTTAGCATTAATTGAAAAAGTCAAAATTTAGATCATTTCCTTTTTTAAGAAACTTGAAGTTATATCGTAATTAATAATGGGAATATTTACTAAAGTGCCCTTAGTGCTATTACATATTAGTCAACTTAAATATTGATAAGTTGTAATCAATCATTGCCCTTAATCTATTTAATCAACGCACTAGATCTGTTCTCACGTTTTTAAATAGCATGAGGTTTGTACCATAACCATCCTCTCTATATATATATATATATGAGAAACTTAGTATACAAAGTGCTTTTTTTGCGAAGTATATTAAGTTTGAGAGTGGAATTATCCTACAAGAATATCTTCCTACGTGATATGTCCATCTATACATGATTAATTATAACACTTGTGTTATAATTTGACTCGTATTGTTTCTCTTTGTGTAATTACTTTGCACATTTTGAACGGAATTATTATTTTGTCTAGTAACATTTTTCTATATATATATATATTTATATAATAAATTTATATATATGTATAAATATATAGGGTGTGGAACAAATGTTAACTCTCATTTGTTATGATAACTGTGCTAACATCATCAAGATCATTGAAAATCATTATTTTTTGTGGCAATAACATTATTACACATATACAGCATTATGTTATGTTATATATACGTGTGAATTCACAAGTGTAAAAAAGTTATGATAAATATAAGTTACTTACACCCGACAAATACACTTACACCTATCATACCTTTTTTACACTTGTGAATTTACAAATATACATAAAAGAACATAACGTTGCATATGTGTGATGATGTTATTTAAAATATATATTATTAATTTTGCTTGATCTTGATAAATTCAACAAGGTTATCGCAATAAAAAAGGGTTAACATTCGTTTATTTCCCTAAATATATATATATAAGTGATTAAATGAAAACAACCTTAAAAAATGAAAACCGTTAAAACAAATCTCCGCCAATCATACTTTTAATAATTAATGCTATCTTTTAAATTAAAAGGTTATTCATGTAATTTTAACCCCTTTAATTTTAATAATTATCTATTATTTTGAGTCCCGTGATTATTTTCATAATTAATTGATTTGTTGACTATATTAGCCCCATTGTCTCTTACTTTCTCTATCCCTTTGTCCTTTTTTTTTCTCTCTCTCTCACTCTCTCTTTTTCTCTTTCTCTCTCTCACGATAATCTTGATATCATTATAAAAAATTATTGATTAATGGTTTTAGGGTTCTCCGAAAAAGAGGTCACGGTAGTAAATGTAATAGGATAGCTAGCAAGGGCTGGTATGATTAACTTATTCGGTTGAAGGGGATGACATGGGGTGAGGTCCTGTTGTCGTCAATGGTGCCAAAGGGTGAAAAAGAATAAAGGGAGGTGATATTTACGCAATGAATTTGAAAAATATGTCATAGTATTGATGATATTCGACTTTAAAATTATTATTTTTATGATTTTCATATTTATTTTTATTATGAATTTCAATAAATTGCACTAAGATGTGGATGAAATCATAATTTTTTTTTATACTTAAAAAACATACTAGTGTGGGTTCTTGGTATTCATGATGAAGAAAATGAGAATTTGAAAACCCTAGCAAATTACTTATACGTAACTATGTAACAAAAGTAAAAGTCATCTTCCAAAGAAATCGGTGATGATGAAAGAAGTTATTTCCACCAATTGTTAGGTTACGTATGTGTAACTACAAGTTACATATTTAAATCTTTGGGTTATATTGAGTTATATATACATAACTAGCTTTAGTAAAATCATGTATTATATGGGTTAAAAAAATAAAATATTAAATATAATAAAAAAAATTTAGTTATGAAACAATATTCTAAGATAAGATATAATTAAAATTACATACGAGTAAACACTATATGTAATAATAAAACAACAATATCAACTTTTTAAGTTTTATTTCCCAAAAAAAATTAAATATTTTGTTTCAAAACAAATCATATTATAAAATATCATTTTTAAATTCATATTATTACTCTGAAATTTTAATTTTTTGTATATAAAAAAATTATTTTTTAAAAACACTAATTTTAACACATATTGTATTTTTAGAAAAGTTTGATGTTTGAAAAAAGTTTCTTATTTTATAAAAATATTTTTGTTTAGATTTACTATTAATAAAAAGATTTATTTATTAATTTATTAAAAAGTATTTTTAATCTTAAAAAAATTAAATAATATTATTAGTAATCAAGTAATTATTTAATAGGAGAGAGAGGGGATAAAAATTTGGTAAGGAAAAATGTAATGTTACCACGTGTCCTCTATAGTTACTATTTTATTGAAATAGAAAAATGATAGTTTTACATATACGAAAAACTTTCATTAAAATCCATCCAAAACACTTGATGATATCTTAATAAAACCTGATTTTGGAAAAGTTACAATAAATTAAATAATTATGTTATATGAGTAAAAGAATTATGTTATCTTGTTTCAAATAAGCTAACACAATTACCTACTAATTTAAATAAAACTTTCTTTTTTACACGTGAAATCATCTATGACTTTAAACGATAAAAACAATTGATAACCGTGCAAATTTATATGAATGTAATATTTTGTTTTCTAGTTTTTGTATAGCTTAGTTATAAGCAAAAAAGTTAGTGATGGGTGGTTTTGTGGTTTGGTCCAAACTTTTAAGAAATTATACTAGTAGTCTCAATTGTTTGCTAAATGATAACACTCATGGTTCTTCAAGGGAGCGATCGTTAGTTTTTAGTGTTAAAATTTTTAAATAGATCATTTTGCGAGTGTCGGTGCTCGTGAATACATGATTGGTCCATGTGTTATCTCATATTGCAAGATTGGTTACAACTTTTGAAAATTTACATCATTGGTTCCAACTATTTATCAAATTGTAACACTATTGGTTCTTAGAGTGAATGGTAGTTAAGTTTTGTTTTAAGTGTATGTAAATGATAAAAATACTCTTATCATTAAATAAAAAAAATATATTATATATGAGGTCCTATCCTCTTAAACTTAATATACAAACATAATAAAAGGGCCCACCCTAACTTTCCTTCTTCCCGCCTATTAGACCTTTCAAAAACCATGAACCCCCTTTATCCACTGCTCGACCACCATCCCCATAGCTATCGCTCTCCGCCAACCACTATCACCACAGCCATCGTCAACCATCGATCACAATAACCACCACTCAATGCTAATCACCATCACTAATCCATTTTTCCCTACAACCATGTTATAACCGCCATCACCACCACCGGCCACCATTCCATGTCATCATACTTTAACCACCATCACCATACATTAGGACCTTTAGATTTCTTCAAGCCCTCTCATTTGCAAAACCCTAAACCTAGTTTGATCCTGCAAGATCATTTATGGTTGGAGGCGAAGGAAGAGATGTTCCAGGTGGTGTCGGATGATGGCGGTGTGGCGGTAGTGGTGGTGTAGAACGTTAATGGTGGTAGTGGCAATGGAGAATGGTGGTGGTGCACTAGTGATGGCGGTTGAGAATGTGAAATTAAATAAGTTCAAGAATGGTGATGACGTATTGATGTATATATGTGTGTGTATTTTATATATATATACATACATATATATATATATATATAATTATTTAATTAAAAAGAAAGTGGGTCTCACAAATTAATGTGTATTATATACATTTTATCTTTGACTTCGAGGGTAAAAAGGTCTTTTCACGCTCCCTTAAAAGAGAAATTGAATAAAAGTAAGTGACAAAGACCAATGATTTTATGGTTTGATAAACATTTGAGACCAATGATGTATTTTTTTCAAAAGTTGAGATCAATCATGTAATTAACTCTTGTTAATAATAATAATAATAATAATAATAATAATAATAATAATAACAACAATAACAATAATAACAACAATGACAATAATAATAATAATAATAATTATTATTATTATTATTATTATTATTATTATTATTATTATTATTATTATTATTGTCATTGTTGTTATTATTGTTATTGTTGTTATTATTGTTATTGTTGTTATTATTATTATTATTATTATTAGAGTTAGTTGCACGATTGGTCTCTCTGGTATGCCCATATGTTAGTATTTGTCCCAACTTTAGAGAAATTACATCACTGGTTCCAACTGTTTTGTCCAATTGATCATGCGTCAAATTTTAATGTTTAATTGATTTAAATGCGTGATTTTGTATCGTTATTTTTATGGAATTAGTTAACTTATTTATGTTTTGTTTTATATGTGTTTGAAGTTTAAAGGAGCATAATTTAATACAAAAGAAGTAATTCAAACTTTAAAAATTGCATATTTGGTCCCCTATACTTTAAAAATT
The DNA here is from genome assembly GCA_025506415.1 of Flaveria robusta. Lineage (NCBI taxonomy): Eukaryota > Viridiplantae > Streptophyta > Magnoliopsida > Asterales > Asteraceae > Flaveria > Flaveria robusta. The sequence continues at coordinate 11,839,895 of CM046468.1, read as the reverse complement.
GCAAATGTAGTTCAAACTTTTATGTAATTTGATAAAACAAACGAAAATGAATAGAGCCTGCGTTCGTTCATTTATGTTAATGAATGTTCGATAATGCGTTCATTAACATTCATTTGTGTTCGTTCATCTAAAAGTTATGTTTTGAGATAATTATGTTAAGTAGTTATTTATATTTTATGGATATTATATAATGTTTGTGATTTAAATTATAAAATCAATGTACGATGGTTTGTATTTGTTTCTTTTAGGAAATTTCGTTTGTGTTCATTAATGTTCATGAATATTTGTGTGTGTTCACTTGCCTTCCTTTATTTTCATGAACCGTACACAACAGATTCATTTACTTAATGAACGAATACGAACAAAAAATTTCATTCGATAAGCGTTCGTGAACAGTTCATGAACAAGTTATTTTCTTAATGAATAGAGACGAACAGGGCTTCGTTCCTGTTTGTTCGGTTCATTTGCAGCCCTAACTACCACCACAACTTCCACCACTAGTCCACCACCGGTAAATAGGAGCATTTCTTTGGTAGCACCTGCAACTCCCTAATAGGCGATGATGTTGGTCAGAGTGGTACATAGTGGCATTGTAATAGGCAACGGTTTGGTGGTGGCAATACTTTGATGGCAGTAAGATGATGGGGTGACTCTTGTTGTGGTTGTTGACGGGGAACAAAAGCTAAAAGTTTTTCATACATGGTGGTGATGGTTGGTTGTCGGAAGACATAAAGGTAGTGGTCCGTTTTCGATAGACATGGTTGTGGTTGGGTGGGTGTCTTCTCACAAAAAGAAGGGTGGTTGGTGGTTGTTTTTGGCTGAAGTGTAAAGGAAGTTGTGGTGGTGGTGGTGGTGGGTTAAGAAGAGGTTGAAGATAAATCTATATTTTTAATATGTATACTAATACTCAGTTGGGGGTAGATGGGTCCATATCATAATTATTTTGTTTTTTAATAGTTACGAGCAGTTTGGTCATTTCACATGCACTTAACGGATTTTTTTAACGACCATTCAAATTGAGGACCTTTTGTGATACGTTTTGTTAAACGTTTAGACTTTAGACCAATTGTAAGGCCCTGATTCTAGGAAGTCTCACAGTTGGTCATTCACAGTATATCAAAGATTTAAAGCATTTATTCAAGTAAACATTGCAGGGGAAATTACTTTAATTCAAACTCGTCATGACATAATTCAAAGAAAGCATCAACATTGTCTTAAATACATCAAACATGTCTTAAAAGAGTGTTTAACAATCTTCTAAGATTTGGGATGCTATTATTCAGTTGCCAAGAAGCTTTGGATTCATGCCCCCATCCTTCTAAGCCTAACAGCTCAAGTATCAAACTAATATGCATATAAAAGTCAGCCTCGCTAAGTGAGTTCTAGGTTTACTTTATCAGATAATATTTTAGTGAGATATGCTAACTTTATCATTCCAAAGTAGTCATCACAAGAATAAACATTTACTATACACAGACTGTTACTTTATCAATACTTTATCATTAAGACTTTCGCTTGAATATTATCTATTACTCTCCTTTATCCATCAATTCCCAGTTACTATGTCTCCGAATCTGCCCAGGGGCAGACCCCCGCTTGTGACGAACACAAGGCTTTACTTTATCCATGAGAGCACAACAAATGCAACTCTCATTTATCTTTTGCTTGCAAGACTTTACTTTAGCAATGGTACATTGTTATGAGCTCAATAACATTTTTTAGGTTTCATTTTCATCTTTACTTATACATGCTAAGAATCAACTCATAGTCCATATATTCATGTTCTTCAACAAAAGAATACAAACACTATAATTGACCCTCTGCGGGACAGCGGGGGTTCGGGGAGGTAGCCCCTAATAGCGGGGTTCTAGGGACAGCAGCCCCTAGTGGGGTCTAAGGGGCAACGCCCCTGGCTGTTATAGAAAATTCTATATACCATAATTTGTTATAGAGAATTCTATTTTTTTGTTTAAACCCCTTGAAATCTTTGCCATAAAAATCATATATTTAGTATGCATATCGCCCCCAAAACATTGACAACATGTAAATAAGGGGGATCTGGAACTCACCTGGTCCGTAAGCAACTTCAGTCTAAGTTTTTTATGTTAATCGTGGCACATGGTCTGCATATAAGTTAACGCACAAATAGGTTGTTTTTTACATAGTTTCGTCAGCAGTTTCGCACGCAGCACCGCTACCAGTTTCGCATGGCAGTTTCACTACGAGTTCGCAGGGCATTTTCGCTGCCAAAATCGCCCAACTTTCGTTGGAATTTCCTAGATTCGCTAAATCTACTGGTCTACATATGCACTTGCAAAATTACCTGCGAGACTATAATTTCGCTGTAAGGAGATTGTCTTCGTTTCACAGGAAGAACTCACAGTTTCGCAAGAAGAACTCGTAGTTTCGCTGGACGTATAAAAATGACGAACCAGCTCGTTTTTAACCCAAATCTCAACTTTCTACGTCCAAACCCTTAGTTTTTCATCCATGAAACTATATCTAATTAGTTTTTCATCCATGAAACTATATCTAAGCGTTTCACATGATTTTATACGTAAAAATGTGACCTTTATGTAATTATTTGCAACTTTTCAAAACCCAAAACCTTAGAATTCGTTCTAAAAAGGTGTTTGGATAGTGATTCTTACCTGGATTTCTTGCTGTTTCCTTGATGTTTGATGTACCAATACTCAGATCTTTAATCCTTGAGTTAATGAAACTTCAAATATTTTATTTTTTTCTCCACTTTCTCTCTTTACTATCTCTCTCTCTAGAATGTTGGTGGCTTGGGCTGCAAGTGGGAAAGAATGTAGCTGATTATGGCTGTTTAATGGATGGTTTTAGGCCCTTAAACCCATCAAACCATTAGCCCATAAGATAATTTGACCCATAATCTTTTTTCTTTTTTTTATTATATATGTAACCCCCCCCCCCCCCAACTTAACCCCTTATTACTAAGTTGTTCGCTTCGACATTCCGGGGCATTACACCAACCTTGTAATTTCTCAAACCTGCTGACCAAAAATGAAATTAGGCCTAAACACAAGTATCTTTCATGTATATAACTCTATGTAAAAAAATATATCTGAATCTGAAAAATCCCATTTCGAATATTGGAAAATTTTTAAAAAGTATCCAAAATATCTGAAAAATCTGAAATTTCTATTTCAATTTCATTAATTAATAAGGTTCAGGAAAATATTTCGAATATTCAAGATATCCGCATTTTTTAAAATTATTTTCCGGTTCGAATCCAAAATTTTGGATATTTGAAATTTGGACTTCAGATATTCGTATTTTTCAAAATTTTCAAGGTCAGAAATTTAAATAATTCTAGTTTGATTTCAAATTCGGATTTTTTTACGCTACTTGGATTGTTCTACTTCATTTTCCACTCCACATCCCAGATTCCCAGGGGCGTGGTTTGAATGGCAAATCAATTTTTAATTATTTAATAAAATGACAAAAGCTTTCATCATTTTTTTACGTGATTATTTTTAAGTATTTCTTTTTACCTTCTCCTCTGTATATTACAAAAGATTTCTTTATTTTTTCTCTCTAGTAAATATCTTTTTGTATCTTAGAATTGTTTTTCTGATGTTACTTTTTTTTTAAAAATTTTGTACAAAAACAATGGTTTACATGTTAATTCTTATAAGTTAAGAATTTGAGAAAGTTTTAAAAAAAACTTAAAACTAAAAAATGTAATAAATAATTTTAATGATCAAACTTCTTAATCAATAGTTAAAATCAAATTATAAAAAAAAGTTTGTTAGATGGATATTTTAGAAATAAACACTTTTGTTAACTTTTTATAAATTCCTCTATTATTTTAAAACATTTATAACTTTTATGTATAATACTGTATATTTTTATAAAAATTACACCATGAAATCAAGAGTTTTTTAGTTTTGTAAAGAGTACAGTATTATTATATAAAAAATAATATTTTTTTACGTTTTTAAGCTCATATCTTATCATTGTGTTTTTAGTATAGTTTATTGTGTTTTTTGTTATTTATTATGTTTTTCTACTTACTATTGTATAATAATAAATTAAAAAATATATATAATGGTGTAATAACATTTTGTGTATCTTTGATATGTAATTCATTATACTAAATTAATAACTAATTAATCTAATACATTAAAAAACAATAACAAAATAACACAATATTATTGTATTTTTTTTTATCGTTATAGTGTTATCTTGAACACTATAAGTTTTGAAAAATATAATGGTAGAATAACATCATGTGGACTTCTAACTGTAAATGATAGTTAACAACAAGTTTATATAATCTATAAAAATAATAACAAAAATAGCACATTGTGTTATTTTTAACACTATGAGTTTTGAAAACTAAATTGATGAAAGTATTTTATTGTGTATTTATAATTGTAAAATATGATAACAGATGATAGATTTATATAATCTATATAAACAATAACAAAAATAACACAAAATGATGTAAAATGTAAAGCACAACGATAAATACATATAACAAATGTTATAAAATATATGACATAATAAACTGATATTTGACACAATGATAATATATTTGCCACAATTAACGTATAAGACACAATAATCTAACGTATCTGACGTAATGCCCAAAATGTCAATAATTTTTAAAATAATAGAAGGACATGTATCAATACTACAATCCTTTTTAACCTTTTTAAGTTAAATACCATTTTTATTATAACTTTACCCATATATTATAGAGGGAAAATTCTATTAATAATATCATCCGATCTAATTATTTAAAAGTCGTGTAATTTGATTTGGCTTTGAATAGTACTTTATCTGAACATGAATAAAAAAAAGACATGGTGATTCGTAATTTTGTAAAACATTGTATATCAATAATTATAAAAGGAGAACCAAACGAAACATAAATAAAAAAAACAAAATATTTTATATTTGATCCGCCTCAAATTTAAATAAAAATTATAATAAAATGTATATAAAAAATCAGATCGCTCCTTTATATTAGAATGTATATAGTTGTTACATTTTAAAAGTAAAGAGAAAACAAACTATGGTTAAAAATAATTAAGCCACAAATAAATTTTGCAACTTTTATAAAACATTTCAGATCAAAAGTTAATAAAAAAATTTTTTATGCGTGGGTCACATTTCAAAATGTGGTTGACCAAAATTTTCTAGTTATGTATGTATTAAGACCTATTTGATTAATATCAAATTAAGTGGAGAGAAAGAGTTAGAAACTTATGTATTATATGTATAGAAAAAAATTATTATTATATGAATAACTTGCATTTAAAGAACACTTAAGTTATAGACAGAAGTCGACATACCCAATTACTATTATATGAATAATAGGTTAGAAACTTATGTATTATATGTATAGAAAAAAATTAACATATTAAAATCATTATGTTTTTCTTAATATTTTGTATGTTACATATCATTAGTCATTAATAAAATAATAAATAATACAAATTTTAAGAAATTTAGTCATTAATAAAATAATAAATAATACAAATTTAAGAAATTATAAATAAAAAATTATAAAAAATAATAAATTATAAAGTTATAGTTTAAAATAAAATATAATTAAGATCTTATAATTTAGTATGTTTTAATAATTTATTAAAATAAAAAGATTTATATTTTAGATAATTAATTATCTAGTATACTTATTTACATATATTTTAAATTAATAGAAGAGAGATTCAAGAAACAAAAGTTTAGATTTTATTAGAATTTGTTATGTGTACCCAAAAAACTTCTTTTATCATATAGTATAGATTTTGTATTATCCATAACTATACTGGAAAAAATATATATATATATATATATATATATATATATATAAATAGTAATTAACAAAAACATCAAGAGTTTGCATATGAGATAAAAATTCTAAATTCTGAATTGGGTCAAAAATCTCAAATATAAGAGAAATAAATTAATAAATATAAGAATCATATCTCCTTATAAAGAGAAAATTGTATAATGGTCTCTATGGTTTAACCAAATTACGTGTTTAGTTCTCAAACTTTAAAAATTCCAAATATAGTCCAAACCACATGAACTATTTATGCAATTTTCTCTCTAATAAAAAAGTTTCTAGGGGAACACATGCCAGCAAGATATTACTTCTCATCAAAATTTTCACGATTAATCTCTCCTATAAATAATTCCCTTAATTACTAATAATATTATTTAAATTTTTTATAGATTAAATATATTTTTTTAATAAATTAAGTATGAGATTTTTCTATTAATATTATTTAAAAAAATAAATTTGATAAAAGAAGAAATTATTCCAAAAAATCAACTTTTTTAAAAATACGAAATATTTTAAATTCGGTGTTTTTAAAAATAATTTTTATTAAAAGAAATATTTAAAATTAAGAGTTATAATAAGAAAAATTTAAAAAGAGTTAATTTTTGTTTTACTCCTTGTGGTATAATCATTTTAACAGTATTGCGCAATAGTTTTAAAATAGCCAAAATCCTCCCTTACGTCGTTATTTTTTCTCCAAATTGCTCCCTACCCTAACCCCGTTTAATTCTCACGTTAAAAGAGACCCACAAAAAAAAGACATAATTGTCTCTCATATGAGGGTCACGTGGGTCCCGTTGAACGTGAGCATTTTGGAAGAAAAAATAGTTAGTTCAGGGAGGGTTTTAGCTATTTATAAACTATTGGGGCAAAACCGTTAAAATGGTCAAACCAAAAGGAGCAAAACATAAATTAACTTATTTAAAAATGACATTTTCTAATATGGTTTATTTTGAAACAAAATGTTTAGTTTTGTTTTTGGAAAAAACAAAAGTTAATAAAAGCTAAAAAAAATTGATATCATTATTTTATTACTAATACGCAATTTTAATTATATAATATCTTAAAATATCATTTTATAATTAATGTTTTTTTATTATATTTAATATTTTATTAATTCAACCAGTGTAATACAAGGTTTTACTAAAGTTAGTCTTTCTACTCTAATAAAAATATAATTAAGAGGCACACATGTCAACACCACATAACTTCTCACCAAATTTTTCCCGTCTCTCTCTCCTATTAAATAATCATATTAATTACTAATAATATTATAATATTATTTCACTCTTTTTTAGATTTTAATAAATTAACAAGATATCTTTTTATTAATATTATTTCTAAAATTTTTTTTAAATAAGAAAATTTTCTAAAACATCAAAATTTTGAAAAAATATAAAATATTTTAAAAGTAAAAATTTTATAAATGAAAAATAATTAAAATTAGGATTTATAATAAGAAAATTTTTAAAATGAAATCATTTAAAAACGGTTGCTTTAAAATAAAATTTTTATTTTATTTATAATAAAAAAGATTTCAGCCATATCTTATCTTCAAATATAGATTTATAATTAATAATTTTCATTTTATTTAATAATTTTTATTAAATCCATGTAATATACGGCTTTATTAAAGTTTATATTATAATATACAAACATATTTTGTGACACATGTCCTTTTTTAAGACTACCATTAGCTACATGGCAAATTTTGAATTATTTTCTAAAATAACACATTTTATTTAAATAAAAATAGAAATATATTTTCTTTTTTATCTCCAAATTATAACCAATAATTAATTTGATTTCCAGGTTATGTTAATTTTGAAATAAACATGGAATTTAATTTTAAAAACTCAAATAACATTATTCCAAGTTAATTACTAACTACTAGATTCCGTCAAAATTTTTGATTTCCATTTATTCATACGTTTTGAGTTTCAAATTATTATATTTTATTTCATTCTTAATTTAAAATCATATTCACAATTAATAAGATTTCCAACTTCTCTAAAATTTTAAATAATAGCATAAAAATCATTTTTAAAAACATAAATGCTTTTATTTAATTTTTATATTTTTAACAAATCAATTCTTAGTGTTGTGGATTTTGAATTTAAATTCCTACCATGCAAGATGTCACTCTCAACAAATTTCTCATAACTTTCTCTATTTTTCCCTTTGTAAATAAAAATGGTATTTACTTAACTTTAATTTATTTTATTTTTTACACAATTTGATGAAATCAAATCGGATAACCATGTTGTACAACCTTGATGTTAAATCTTAAGACCTTACCATTAAGGTTTATGTAATATAAGCTCGAATGCAACGAAGAAACCAAAACCTCAAAGAAACCTATTATATTGAAATGATAGTTGTTGATAAATACATTATTTATTTCAATCCAATAAATTTTTTTCAGCAATTATCATAACTTTTTATTATTTATTTCTCATTACTTATAAGTATCTTTAAGGGAGATCGTATACGTGCAGCTTGTTTGTGTAAATGATTTAGCTATTTTGATAAGTTTTCTGAAACAAGAAGCGTGTTTTTTGATTAGTTGTCATACTATCAGTAAAAACAAAAAATAATTTTTAAGTATGTTAACAATCTACATAAGATTTGTATTTTTATAATAGCAAAATTGTAAAATGCAATGAGAGTTTCTGGTCATTTCATGAACTTTTCATTTTAAATCCACTAAGGATAAAACCGCTCCAACAAATAAAACCATCAATATGTTTTTTTAACCTTATGTCATATAAAATTTTAGTTTCTACTAACTTCATGTTTTGTCATAACTATCAACAAAATTTAAGGACCATCTTTATCGAGAGTTGGTTTATACTTGAAACATCAACTATTTACACCTGATCAGTTATACGTTGCATTATTTAGAGTTAAAAGTAGAAAATGTTTAAAACTATTACTTAAAGTTAAAAAAAAAGGGTAATGTTACAAATAGAACAATTCATGTTGTATGCCAAAAAGTATTCAACAATTTGATAAAATATTTTTATACATTTTCATACTAGATTGTTGTGTGTAACAATATGTGATTTAAATCTATAACAACAATATCTATAACAACAATACCAATTTGTTAAGCTTAACTTTTCCCTCTTTTCGTCCGTGTGTCGCCGGGTTTATAACATAGTATAAAGTTAACATTTAATAGTATATTTTTTAAATTAGAAAATAACGTAGTTGATTTTTTATTTTCAATTTGTTACCAAGTATGCAATTCCGAAATATGGAGACAAATTTAAATTTCTAAAATTAAAAAAAAATTGTTATCAATTGTATCAACAATATGACAAGTGATCATATTGATCATATGACAATATGACAATTGTATCAACAATATGACATTGTCAAAAATGAAATGGTCTAAAATTTAACAAGTGATCAAAATTTTGATACTTTAGAGAGATTCTTAATTATTAATCAGATTCATGTTTTCTTGGGCCCGATCTTAAAATTATACTGGTCTTTCAGTTCGTGGACAAGGCCTTAACTCAGGTGTATGGTGTATTGGTGCCCAACTAATATAGGGATAGAATATTGGGCCTCATCCCATATTACATTACATGGCCCAGTTTTCTTCCCGTTGTATTATTATTATTATTTTCGTTAATTTATTATATTAGATTTGTGGTATGACTACGACGATCATTTTTTTTATTTAGAGATTCCATTTTTAGAGTATTCAATTTGTTTTATCTCAGACTAATTTATGAGCCAATTAATAAATGATTTTTTTAAAAAACTTTAATAACTTTAAGATAAAGTTTTACTCGTTAAATTAACACTTCAGGAGTGATACAGGGTTCCCAAATTCGAATCATACTTCCATTGATTTTCTGTCACGTCCTCTTAAATTTGAAATTTTTTAACAAAAACTATTATTTGCTGATCTCAATTTTAATTAGTTATTGATGAGCCAAATGTTTTCTGAGTAATGATTCAAAAGAAACTATATATATATATATATATATATATATATATATATATATATATATATATATATATATATATATATATATATATATATATATAAATTCATATTCCAACACCCAACAATAAACTTTTTTGTAAAGTAATAATCAAATTTCAAATTTTAGCGAGATATATTTGTATGTGTCGTTCTATGTGATTTTTCTATTTTTATTTTTAAATTTCTAGACTTTTATGAAGCAATTTTTTAAATAATAAGTTATCATTTTTTATAGCCTCTTATAACTGTTAGTTAAATACAATCTAATATTATTCAACAATATAAAACATTAATCGTGAACTATTCCTAGAATATTATTACGTTACATTACATTACACAGCATTGTATTATTATTTACATTAACCAACCACCAAACTACATATTAGTCGTTGATCTTGAAAAGCTACGATCAACAACCACAACTGACTAGCCCCAAATCAAGGAAGCCGAACACTAGAATTTAACCCTCTTAATAAAGCATGTTCAAATCAGGTTTATATATATATCTAGGCTTAGTACTTTATGAGATTTGAGCATTAAGCTAGCTCAGCAGACACCTTTAAATTACATGAGGAAGCATAAAACTCTATTTATACACACTTCTTTCTAAGTTTGCCTACTAGTTGTCTTAGCAACATCTCTCTTTAAATAATCTCTACACACACACACACACATATATGTATGTTATATATTCACATATACTAAACGCTACGTTGAGTGTTAATTCAGACCCGTTCTAATAGGTTTCTTCATGTTGCAGGTTCATTTTGTCTCCAGAAAGAGGAAGGCTAGATCCAATTATACGAGTCCAAGGATTGGCCTTGACAACGAATGCTACACCAAACCCATAATGTTTTTAGCATCAATAACCTAAATCGAAAACATTTTTAACACCAAATTTTAAACTGCATATTAAATCAAAACCATCTTTTGAGCATCATTTTAAACCTTAACCGTACCAATAGTTGAAATCTAAGTCATTTTTTTACAACCAAATCAAAAGCTGTAATTTGTACTATATCAGATGTATAGACAGTTCGTTTTCATTTTGAATTAAACAGATCATGTATAAACTCGTTAGAAGATAAATTTGTGAAAAGAAAATATTTAAGCAATTTCACAAAAGTGTCATGGGAGGGCCCTATGAGTTATACATACGCGGTATCAATTTCATTGGATCATTCCTAACATCTCGAGCCAACCCATTACCACTATTACATAAAGGAACAAGTTTACAATCGCAGTTGTTTTAGTTCGAGACAAAGAGACTCGCCAATCTTTTTATGAAGGTTTACGGGGCGGCTTAATTAAAGAGTATGTTATTCATATCTTAGTATCTTACTTGTCATACTCATCTTTAAAAAACCACTTGAGTTTTTTTTTTTTTTTTTTTCTTTTTTTTTTTCCATATTCACCCTTAAAAGTTAAAAGATAAATTACGTATCCACTCACTCTCACATCTCATATCTCTCCTCTTAATCGTCATAAGTAAAAGCATTAAAATGCTTTATTAAAATAATAAGTAAAAAAGGTTTTTTTTCTTTTTTTAAAGAACTTTAAAACGAATGCAAATGTTAAAACGTATATGCAAGAAATAAAAGTGTAAGAAATACTCTTAACCTTTAAATTTTTTAACCAATGCTTAAATTCGAATTGTAGGGAAAAAGTTTGTTAAATGCATATTTTAAACCAATGTTTTCAGAACCGTATTGGACGTCGAACCGGACGTCTTACTGGTTTGATGATCGGACCGGTCGGACCGGATTTAAGAACCTGATGACGTCATAATTATATATATACTATATTATATATATAGTTATATATATAATTAAATATAAGTAATTTATAGTTATATATAAAACTTAACTATATTTTTATATTCAACACACTAATTTATGGTTCAACACTCCGTTTTTACCCATTAAAATCAAAAAAATAAAAAAAATAAAAAAATACAAAAACCGTCAGAACCGGTCCGGTTTACCGGTCCGACTAGTGGTTCGGGACGAACCGGCCGGTTCGACCAGTCCAAAACGAATCGCACCGAACCGAACCGGCTAGGTGGCCGATCCCCGGTCGAACCGGCCGGTCCGATCCGGTCGTGATAACATTGTTTTAAACAATTATTTTTGTTGACTTTTTAAGTTTTCCTTATTTTTTAAACATTTGTAACTTTTATATATGACGTCACTTTTTTATATAAATTACGTCATAAAAACGAGTGATTTTTTTATCTTTAAAACGAGTACAGTATTATTATATAAAAAGATAATAATTTTTTTTACCTTTTTAAACTCATATGATTTCTGCTCGTCATCTTGTTTTTAGTCTAGTTTATTGTGTTTTTTTGTTAGTTGTTGTATTTTTTTAAATGATAATTTTTATAAAATATAATAGTCAAATAACGCTATTGTGTATTTCTAGTACATAAAATACAATAATAAAATAATAACTAATTAATCTAATACATTAAAACAATATAAAAATAACAAAAAATGATATAAAATATAAATTAGAATGATAAAATATCTCATTATGTTTTTTGATTGTCATTGTGTTATTTTAAATACTATAAGAATTAAAAAATTCAAATTGATGAAATAACATGACTGTGTACTTCTAATTGTGTAACATAATGATAGATAACAACCAATTATAATCTATAAACAATTCTAAAAAAATAACAAACTATGTTATCTTGAACACTATAAGTTTTGAAATATACATTACTAAAAGAGTAAATTACACAGATAGTCCCTGGTGTATGCACGCATTGCAACTTTAGTCCCTACTTTCAATAAATTACAGATGTGAGCCTGTACTTTGCATGGTATGCACATTGGTAGTCGCCGACGATAACAGAAGTTAAGTTTCTCTGTTAAGTTAATTTAAAATTACCAATATACCTCTAAATTTAAAAAATAATAATTTTCAAATAAAACCCAACTTACCCCTCCCAAAGCCCATCCATCTCACCTCACCCCAACACTCCATCTTCTTCTACCATCTTCATCTACCATCTTCATCTTCATCTTTATCTTCATGACCACCACCATGTGAGATTCAAGTATCACCACCACTCCATCGTCACCACTAACAACATCCATCTAATTCTCTCTCTCTCTCTCTCTCTCTCTCTCTCTCTTTCTATCTTCTCAGACCAGCGCTCATGATGTTATCATCAGTATAGTAGTAGAGGTGGTTGTTTGATTGCGTTATGGTGGGGGTCAAGGGTGTAGCGGCGGTGACGGCGGTGGTGGGTCGAGGGTGTAGTAGTAGCGACGGTAGTGGGTCGAGGGTGTAGCAGCAACGGTGGTGGGTCTACTGTGTAGCAGCGGCGGCGGTGGTGGGTTGACGATGTAGTAGTGGCGGCCGTGGTAGGGTGTAGCAGCGGCGAAGGTGGTGGGTCTACGGTGTAGCAGCAACGACGGTGGTGGGTCTACGGTGTAGCGGCGGCGGTGGTGGGTCGACGATGTAGCAGTGGCGGCCGTGGTAGGGTGTAGCAGCGGCGAAGGTGGTGGGTCTACGGTGTAGCAGTGGCGGCGGTGGTGGGTCGACGGTATAGCAGTGGCGGCCGTGGTGGGTCGAGGGTGTAGTAGGAGTGGCGGTGGTGTGTCGAGGGTGTAACAGCGGCGGATGTGGTTGGTCGAGGGTTTAACAGTGACGGCTGTAGTGGGTCGAGGGTGTAACAACGACGGCTATGGTGGTGGGTTGAGGGTAGAGGCGGCGGTGGTGGTGGGTTGAGGGTGGAGAACTATCATGTGGAGAAGAATATAAAAGAAGAGGTAAATTGGTCTTTTTAAAAAAACTAACAGTGGAACCTAACTTCAGTTAGCGTTGGGGACTACCAATATGCATACCATGCATAGTACAGGCCCACATCTGTAATTTATTAAAAGTAAGGACTAAAGTTACAATACGTGCATACCATAGGGACTGTCCGTGTAATTTACTATTACTAAAATAACATTATTGTTTACTTCTAACTGTAAAACATAATGCTAGATATATAACGATAATTTTATATAATGTATATAAAATAATGATAAAAATAAATTATGTTATCTTGAACACTATGAGTTTTAAAAGATACATTGGTAAAATACATCATTGTGCACTTCGAATTGTTAAAAACAATGATAGATAATAAGTCTATATAATCTATAAAAATAATAACAAAAATAATATAAAATAATATAAAACGTAAAACACAATGATAAATACATATAACAAATGATAAAAAATACATGACATAATAAACTAATATTTTATACAATGAATGTATTATATACAACGGGGTGATGTATTTGACTTAGTGATAAAAATGCCATCCCTTTTAAAACAATAAAAAGACACGTATCAAACCTACAATCATTTTTAGATTTTTAGATTAAATACCCTTTTACTAAAACATTATCCTTATTATCATTATATTACTAATTAAAACATTTGCATAAATTTAATAACAAAATGTTTTTAAAGAATTAAAAAATTGTTTTAAAAAACGTTTGTGAAGTGTGTTTCGTATTATTTACACTATATACAGGTGTAAAGGAACCAAGCAAAACCCAAACTCGTGTCGGTTTGACATAATAGATCTCCTGCTCGGATCGGTTTTATCATAAACTAGATTTAGTAAACCCGTGTATTACACGGGTTGAATAAATAAAATTTTATTAATTATAAAATGATACTTTAAGATAAGATTAAATTAAAATTACATGTTAGTAAGAAATATAAATGATAAACAATGATATTAACTTTGTTTTTCCAAAAAATAAATTAAATATTTGTTTTCAAAAAAATCTGTTTTAAAAAAATATTATTTTCAAAAATTTTCTTACTATAACTCCCAACTTTAATTAGTTTTAAAATATTTCATATTTAAAGAGTTTAATGATCTAGAAATTATTTTATAAAAAAATTTGTTTCTTTGAAATAATATTAATTAAAAGATTTCTTGCTTAATTTATTAAAAGCTATTTGTAACTTAAAAAAAATTAAATAAAACTATTAGTAATTAATAAAATAATTAATAAGTGAGAGAAGCGGGAAAATTATGATTAGGAGGAATGTGGTGGTGACATGCGTCACACTTAGTTACCTTTTTATTAGAGTAGAAAGATTTATATGTAATTGCTTATATAAATATATTTAATAGATTAATGAATACTAGATAAATAAAAATATAAACGACAAAATAGATAATACAACATATAAATTTTTATCTTAACACATTAAAAGGGTGATGTCTTAAATAAAAAAGTTAAAAGAAAATAGTAATTATTATAAAAAGTAAAAAGTTAGGATATAACAAGTAAAAATAATATGGATGAAGTATGTTTAGCATCACCTTTTATTTATTAATTATATTTAGCGAAAAAAAAAACCTCTATGTTTCCCATGGTTTAGATGATGGTTTTAGGACCATGATCGATACATTTAGTGATAGTTTCCAAGACTAATGATGGACAGATTGAACATTTAGAGATTGTTTGTGCGGTTGTTTCTAGGACCACTTAACTACTGATCATTCGACTTATAGGACCATGAAGCGATAGAATAGGGGCAACTTTCGAGGGATGTTTGTGACAACTTTAGAGATGGTTTTGTGGTTTTGGGATAGTTTTTCGAAAACCATATTTCCAACGCTATAAATACTATAAAATTTATCACACTC
Source organism: Flaveria robusta (assembly GCA_025506415.1). Lineage (NCBI taxonomy): Eukaryota > Viridiplantae > Streptophyta > Magnoliopsida > Asterales > Asteraceae > Flaveria > Flaveria robusta. The sequence goes on along the minus strand of CM046468.1, from coordinate 11,824,391 downwards.
TAAGCGATGATGGAATCATCAGGGATGCATGTTAAATCATTGTTCATAGCTCATGGTAATAGTTAAATTGAAATAATATTAAATGCTATTTTCATTAAATAACACTAATAAAAAAATTCAATACAATCCAACCATAATCCATTTAAACATAGCAATAGTCTTTTTATTAAACGAGGTCCAAATCTTAAATGAGACTGAAAGTCTTTTATTTTGTATATTCTGAAATCATGTCAAAAAATAACAAGTTAGCTGACGAATTAGCCAGTGAGTAAACACAAGTTTGAATACATATATAGTTTGATTAAAATAATCAAAACAATTCAATTAACATGATAATGTCAAGGCTTATAATGCAACAATGTAACATAAAACACAAAACAACACAATCAAACCTAATGACTAAATTGACTCGGTTCGCATACGAAGCCTTATGATTGATTGAATGAATTCGGTTCCAATCACCACTCGAATAATTAAATAGGTTGAGTTTATTAAAACAATAGATATATCATTGTTACCGTAATTGCATAAATTAATGATTGTGTTGACATCAAGTTTATCTAACTATGCTCATATTATTGCAAGTAATATATAACAAACCATGCTTTGAATTGAATTTAAAATGAAATAACAATAAATATCAATGATTGAATATTAAATCACATGATTTTCTCAAAATATAAAACATATAAAAATAAGCTATGAATACTCACATTGATAATTGAATATGATTTGAATAATAATATGTTAGATTAACCACCAATAAATACCTCGTAGTTTTGACCTAAGAAATGATGTCCTAAGATTAGAAAATAATGATCTAAAATCTAAAGGTCGATTAGTTTTTCAATTGCGATTTTGGGTTTTAGTAAAATTGTTTACATAAAAAATATAATAACTTGATTAAATAAACAAATTGATTAAATAATTGAAATTAAAAATTATAATAAATAATTAGTGGAATAGAATTATTAAATAATTATTTGAATATTCAATTTATAATATTTGATTTAATAAAGTTTGAAAATCATAGTGTAAAAAAATAATCAATTTAATAATTAATTATTTAAAATTTGGACAAAAATAGTTAATTGAATAGTTAATTATTTAAATGACTTCAAAAGTATTTTGAAATAATTTATGTTTGATTTAAAATCATTTTATAGAGTTTAAAAAAAAACTTTTAAAATTCTTTTATAATGGTTTAATATAATATTAAAATATTTGAAAAATAAAGAAAAATAGAAAATTATATGGTTTTGAATTTTCAAAAATTATATAAATTTTATTGAAATAAATATAATTATCAAAATAATTTTTATTTAATTAAGAGTATAATAAGAGTTTTCTAGGATTATTTTATTTAAAAAATTGATTAAAAAGGGGTTTGAGGGTGCCGAGGTTGGAACCCGTGTCCTTTCTATGTATGTTGATTGTTTAAAGTGGGCCAAGGAATATCTGTTATGAACCCGATAAAGATATTTATATCTATTAGGGGGCGTTTGGTTGGAAGGAATGGAATGAAATTAAGAAACTAATATAATTTGCAAGAAAAATTATGTTTAAGTGGGTAATGAAATGTAAAACCCAATGGAATGTTTCACCTCAAATTCCCTTGGTTGTGGGATTTCAAATTCCCTCTCTAGGTGGAAGGATTTTGAAATCCCACAACCAAGGGAATTTGAGGTGAAACATTCCTTGGGTTTACTTTTAATCGCTCACTCAAACACAATTTTACTTGAAAATTATACTAGTTTCTCAATTCCATTCCATTTCATTCCATTCCTTCCAACCAAATGCCCCCTTAGTTGAATAATTTCCTAGTTTAACACAAACGCTAACCCTTAGATCAATCCAATGGACACCAAAATGAATCATATAATCAAATTGACCATAGGGCTTTTGTTAAGAAATTGAACAACGTGTGAATGTGTACATTCAATTACCTATTTTGATTCAATTCAATGGTTTGAAGGCTTCTGATGATGATGAGAAATGTAACCCTTCGATTAATTTCGATTGGGATTGTCTAGAAGATGGACTTTGGTTGTGATGTCGGTCGCGATGAATGATGGCAATAGAATATTTTATTTTTGAGACCATCAATTACAACCAACTCACTAACATTGATTATTAATATTAACTTAGCTAGGTGACGTATCGTCGAGAGATAATGTACGTACGACGTCCAAACAATGATCTTTCATACTTTGACATATAGATATATTGTAGTTTAAAGGATTGAGAGACAAAATGGGTATAGTATTGGCTATTTAGAGTATATCTTCACCGATGTGTGTTTGCTATTTCTAGAAACACCATGATGTTGGTAAACATATGAAACATTTCTGATAGACTTATGAGGAATTTTTTGACGGAATTGAACTCCATCAGAAAATTTTGACAAAAAATTGGAAATCACTTTGTAAAAAAATCCAATTTATAAAGATTTTTGTTTGGAAAGTCCAAAGTTCCAAAAGAACTAATGTAAGAAACCACTACTGGACAACTAGCAGGGAATCAAACCGAAAGCTACTACGATGGATCTTCTACCGGCCAACGGATTACTAAGTCATCAGTAAGTTTATGATGTATTGCTAACAAGCATTATGAGGATATACCAAATAACGCCTTTAACCAAGTTGTATCGAAAGATGAACACCGATTGGAAAACGAATATGAGCCGCAAGACGACCACTCACCAGAAGATTGGTACATGTCTGATGATCCGTGGGAAGGCAAGCGTGTGCTAGATAATCGTTGCTATCACATAACCCTTGGGAAGATGAACACGATGCAAATTCAGATGGGTCATATGATTTGGTATCTTTAATGTTTTAATTATTTTTCATCTTATAATTATGGTTTAAATTAGTTACTAATGAAAATTTTAATGTTTTTACAAAATTTTTTAAAAACGTTAATATTATTTTTACTTAAGGAAGAAATTGAAGTGGATGGAATTTGAGTGTGAAGGATGTGAAAATAATTTTCGAAGTGGAGTTTGTGGAATGTAAGGAATGATACGACCATGGTCTTAATACTATACTTACTACCTAGCTAAATGTCGATGACCGACATTCTTTAACAATGGTTTATATTCTTACCATGCCCCAAATGCTAAGATTTGATATCTCTTCTTTTGTTCTGATAACGAATTTTCTTGACTAATAATATGTTCAATCTAAGCATGAAATAAGTTCTATGCAGGAAACCATGCTTCCAAGTCATACTTTTTTTCTGCATCATCATTTAGAGCACTAGAAGCTAAACCTCCTAAGAGCCTTTTTAATCATCTCTTCATCCATTTTCCAAGATCCATTGGCACTTGCTTTGTCAATGTTGACTCTTTGGTGTATTCTTGGAGACTTTTGTAATTCGATTGAGATTTGTGTTTGTGGATTTCTTCAATGACTCTCTCTTCTTTCTTTTGCATTCTTCTTCTTTTGTGATCTTCTTCTACAGTAATATCTTTTTTCGGTTTTTTAAAGTGAGGTTCGGTGCCTGATTCTTTGGATATCGTTAATTACTACATTTTGTTGTTCTTATTCTGGTTTTCAAAAGTGACGGTTGATTCCAAACAAGAAATACTAAAACATAATGGAAGCAGGAGAAAAGAATTTGACCTCCGATACCATAAATAATTTAACAAACATAGAGAATAATAACTAGTCTAAAATAATCTTAGTTTAAGGAGAAGGTTTGTGTAATATGAAATTGTAGTTCGTTTCTTAATTTTCATAGTTAGTTTGGATTACATATATAAGCACATAAGTAAGTCCTACTAAATCCTTAATACTACATTTACTACCTACATAAAAATTAGTTAAAAATTTTGATGGTTGATATTCTTAAGGGTAGTTAGCTAGAATAACATCAATCCTAATGAATATGATTGATGTTATTCTACTTTTGAACCACATATATACATTCGAGATTCAATCAGAATCTGTAACCTTTTTAGAATTATTCAAAACAATTTCATTTATTTAGGCTCTTGGTAGATACACAGGTCGGAACTTGAAGCTATTATTATTAAGATTGATTAATTGTGGGCTAGGAAAAATAAGAGCTTTTTGAGCTTTCTAAACGACAATAATATATACAACGCTCATGAATTTAGTTTAGGAAACTTAAAATCAAAGCCTAGATAATCTGAAAGTCGTAAAAATAATTTTCAGATCGAAATTATTCAATTCGGTGGTTCACCCAAATAAATCAATTGAATATAACTCAAACAATATCAAGAACTAGTACGAATGATTATGTGATTTTCATAAACCAAAAGAAGAGAATTCGAAAAATAGAGGAATGATCAAATGTTTACAATTCGAATTTTGAAGATTGGGATCTTTAACTGCCATTTAACAATTTTCAATTTTTTAAAATTATAACGGCTTAAAAATTATGCATTTTTCAAACCCAGGTTTCACATGTGAAATTCCGGAAAACATGTTTTTAATATATTTTTAATAAATCCATTTTAACACAAATAAAAAATTTCAAAGCTGCTCTGACAACTCGATCCTAACTAGGGGCTCTGCCCCTTGGACCCCGCTTCCAGGGGCGCTACCCCTAAACTCCCACCAATTAAGGGAACATTGCCTCTTTGGAACCCTTATTGCTTTGGGGCTTTGCCCATAAACATTATAAGGTATAATGTTCTAATATTGAAGATCATGATAAACTCAAATAAGCATGCATCTCGCACCTCCTAACTTGTCAGATAGATATTATGATCACATTGGTTGTCTAGTCAATCCAACTATATTAAAAAATCCAACATTTAGCATGTTACCCCCATAATGTTATAATGATCCATTCATAGGCCTGAACATGAATCTTGAAAGAATTTAAAGAAAGAATCTAGTGTAGCATTAATGCAATTAGTCCATACATACTCGACAATGCGTCAATGGAGCCGATGTTAGAAAGAGTCTCATGGTCCTGAAGATGGTCACCTTCTGATGCTTTCATTAGAGATAATTCTCATGGTTTAATAACTACAGGTGATATTGGTGATTCACAGTTGTTGAGAAGTGGTAGTTCGATGCGGTTTTGTGACCACCACAATTACAAACTAATCAATCAAATAATGATATGTATCAACTAACTAACTAATAAGATAAGCATAATAACCCTAGCTAACTTATCTCAAACTGAAATGTAGTAGTAATAAGAATATATTTCTAATAAATCTACACCCATCAAATTAAAGTTAAAGTGTAGAATAATATTAAGTATACAAAAAATTCTTCCTGTGACTTGTTTAAGCAATTAGTAGACCAAAGATTCATAAATTTGAATTCCATGTGCCAGAAACTGTAAGAAGAATTTTTAAACAATGGGAATTTAATCCCACCTCTTCAATTGTATGTTAAATTTAGTTACATTGTAGGGTCGTATTTATATGTGTGGAACCATGACATTTTCTGTATGGTTACAGTCGGTATTAAATATTGGATTTCTGTATATCATAATAATTATTAAAATTTAATATGGTTGGTATTCAGTAATTGTACTAAGGTACAAGCAATTAAATACTTCAATCTTTACCTTGTGTACCGCTATTTATTTTCACCTGTGAACAGAAAAATAGAAATTAAACTGATGGGATAGTTCCTCACTTGTTAATTGGTTTTAGAATGTAATTAACCCCATGTATGTGGGCTTATTATACGACGAATGTTTGTGACTGTCAAAATTTGATTTCGTTGATGATATTGTGACAAACTTGCGATAAATAAGACACGTCGCAAAATCAAGGATGGAATTCTTGAGGGATATGTTAATGATAATATAGTCCATCATAGTCATCTTAAACATAATCAATCACAATCAAACTAAGTGACATGATGTTAACGATTAAGATTTTACTGTTAACATAACCGTTTGTACTGTTTAACCTAGCTACTTGACATTTACACACATGACTTATACACAACTATTAATACACAAATGACTTGAAATACACTTCTAGTAACAACATCTTTGACCCAAAACTAAAACAAGTTTAGTTTATACGTACTTTCGGTACAAACATCGTTAGTCGTAGTCATTCATCGCACTTTGTAATCATTGTTATAAGAATGGAGATTTATTTGAGATTATGGTGGAAACAATGGTTGAATTTTGTGAACATTCAAATCTGGATAGTTTATTAATTGCCTTATGTTTAAACAAATTGTATAACTTTATAAATGTGTAGAGACTTTTCTTTCGTTTTGTGTTTACACATATTTAATTATAGGGCATTTTGGATGTATCGTAGCTAGAAAAAACCATGAAAACAACCTAGTCATAGAAGGAATCCATCTCAAATACGTCACAAATTTGCTACGATATCATCAGTGATATCCGTCACAAGTTAAATTTCGTCGTCAATCCCAACACAAAAACCACTAGTGTCAAAGCTACTTGCGATGGATTTCATTCACCCTAAAAATCCAACAAGAAATAGCTATTTACTACGATTTTGACCGTCGTAACCTTTTGTGCAATATGAGAATACATACACATACAACCATATCAACGCTACAAAAAAAAAAAACAAAAAAAAAACAAAACAAACAGTATCATCAACGAAACTCTAACAGATTCTATCAAAAAATAACTTTTATTATTTTTCTTTAAAAAATATGATATGCGTCTGTAATCCGACAGTAACATGCCCATCTGAATTCCGCCACGATTGTGCCGACGATATTCCATCAGAAAACAAATTACCCACAACCACTCCCGACGGATGCCCATCAGTAACTGCTACACCGACAAATTTCTAAAGAATCCATTCATCGGTGAAAGTCTAGTTTTCTTGTAGTCAGATTTCATGGAAGCGAGCCCCAATAGACTTGGTTATAATTAAGGGATGGATTGTTAGGTACAAATCCAATCTTCCATTGTATTTAAAGTGAAAACTCATCCAAATTGCAGTCACTGTATAAAATTTTTACACAAGTAACTTCACTATATCAAACCATCATGTTCTTTTTTCCTCAAGTGGCCAGTATTTACTCATTCATAAAGCAAAATTAAAGCACTCTAACCACCCAAATCAATCAAACAGTTAAGAACCCTAACCACCTTTCTTAAATTTCTCATCAATATAATAAAAGCAGCATCCAACTACCATCTTCCTCCATTAAACAATTTATATGCTTGTCTGACGAACTACTAGAAGAGGATACAAACGCAGGCGGATAAACGAGAAGGAGGAAACAAGATCAATATTTGCAGCAGCAGCAGCAGCAGCGGAAGCAGTCTACGGACACCTTTAGCACCTGCAAACACTCATTAATGCATTCCTACTTTCCAATTCCATCATGACGCCTTTTGTTTGTTAATTCCATCTGCAAACAGCAAATACAATTAAGGTACACAGATTTTCCCTTGTTTGTTCTAGTTTTTTGTTTTAATTTCACAACAGTTAACTCGTACGCGCTCTAATTCTACTGGTAAATCTTCACGTTTTGTTTGCTGTGAGACTTGAACCTTAACGACATGACTTGTGCTGTAGGTGAATACATTTTTATACAATCTTTTTATATATGTTTAATATATGTTATGCAATTGGAACTTATTTCACTTTTCAGGTGCCAGTGCCACCTGCTTGCATAGTTGTTATAAACAGTTGATTATTTAATGAGCTATGATACAGTAGTAGTAGGCAAGTTTATAACTTGAAGGTTGATTAGTACTGACTCTTGTTTTTTTACTCGTTATCCGCATATACGGTTAGTGTTAAACTCTAGTATAAACCTCTGAAACCTTTTAATTTGTAGGTAATTTAGAGGCATTTTATGGTAGCCTTAATCACTGCATATGATGTTATTGGCCATGTTCTATGTTTAGGATGATGCATGTTAGACTGTTAGTGAAGATCAATTTGAAAGACTACATGAAGCTTAATATTATGAAAAGTAAACTGAGTTATAAAACAAAGCATTATAGTAAAGTTATTGAAGTTTGGAGATGGTCTCTATTTGTAAGGGTGAAAACAGTGGCTAGGATGATGAACAATATTCTAGTATTTATAAAGGTTCTACACACCGGAAAAAAAGTGCAGAGTAAGGTTGCGTACATGTCAAATCGCATAGCGATCCGGCCATTCCCCGGACTCTCCACAAATCGAGAGCTAAGTCAAGCACTGGGTACATCATGTAACCACGATGACGTGATTTTTTTTACACTTTCGAGTATATCTTTGCGATGTGCTTGATAAGGTTCATATCAAAATCCGTTTATTTTATCTAAAATCATATCCTTATAGTTATAAATTTAAAAAGAATGCTATCTACACTATAAAAGTGAAATTATTACATAGATATAATATATAAAAGTTCAAAAATAGAGATAAACTACATTTAAAGAATATAGTGGATATAAATAGATAAAAAATATATTACGTTACAAATTTTTGTTTATATTAATGTTTCACTTAAAATTTGACTTGTCGAGTTGACCGAATGTATATTGTTCATTTTAGTGTTATTTTTATATATTACTATGCATCCAGCTCTTGCAATATTATAAAACGACGATTTACGAAAATAAATACAAAAAAATTGATAGCTCTATTGCGTAGTGCGGGGTACCAATATGGTATGTATATACTTAGAAATATTGAGAGGAACAAGCACAAGGAACCTGAACTTGTAATCGTACACTTTGACTAATTCATTGTAGTTAATTAGTTGTGGTGAACTTTGTAATCTTACACATGATGAAGAGGTATGGTTGTGGATCACATATATTATGTTACAAACTCAATTTATGTATACCGATTTTGAGTTGGATTTATTTAATGAATCACATATGAATATACTCCAAAAGCATACAAAGTATAAGAAGCATTCAAGGCGCATAATATAATTTGACGAGTGGTAAATCTATCCGAGTAATAATTTCGCAAAGAAAATCCATAATTACAAATGTAAATAACAATCCTGCAAACATATATAATAATTATGCAGAATCACGCAATTGTATATAACTAATTACGTAGAGTAGTTAAACAACTTATTAATAATTACGCAAGTTATATTATTATTACATAACATTTGTTTATAATTACACGCAACAATAACTATACAAGATATATACACAATACAAATAAAACTTCTTTTTTAAAATACAATTTCTTCAAAAGGAATATTCACACTTAGTCTATATGTGTGGCAAAGTGAAGGATGATAAAAAAAATGTCACTGATGATGTGAATGATGATAAAAAGATGTGTCACATAAGCACGCAGTGTTGTAAAAATCACCTAACTCAATTAACCGAGTACTCGGTGTGTACTAGGGACTCGATCATTTACTGAAACGAATTTCTTCAACTCGGTCCCATTACTCGGAATCTGACAACCTTGGTCAAACTTGGAGCTAAGCGGTCCAACTCGGTCCACTCGGAGCTAGGCGGCCCAACTCGGCCCACTCGGAGCTAGGCGGCCCAACTTGGCCCACTCTGAGCTAGGCGGCCCAACTCGAAAAGCTCGGATTTTTGCTGTTTTTCGACAATTTTTGCTATATTTTATCAATTTTTGTTGGATTTTCGTTGTTAATCATTTACATACCTTGGAAAATAACTATTAAATGATTTCTATTTTATAATATTATTAAATAATTATAAAATTTTGAATTATTTTGATATTTGAATATGTATCTTTTTAATTTATATTGATATTCACATATTTTATTATACATATTACTGAACTTACGATATTTAATATATGTAAAATTTCCTTAAAAATTAATTTCTTTAGAATTTACTATGTCCGAGCACTCCCCTAGTACTTCCCCGCCTAAAACGAATACTCGTAAATTCTCAGTCGGCCAACCTAACAACGTATAACGACTTTTACAACATTGACTAGAGAGGCTATAGCTTATCATCCTTTACATTGCAAAAGATGTGTTGTGGACAAGGTAAAAAGTGATAATTTGTTATTAATTAATAAAAAATGCACAACTAAACATTAAAAATCATAATAAAAAATAAAAAATCATATGCCTAAACATTGAAATTTGAAAAACATAAAACTATCTGTTTTCATACTTCTGATGGTTCTTCTTTCGCCTTCTCATATATATCATGATTAGGCTTTATAGTTGATAAACTATTTTTGAAAGAATTTTCAATTCGGCAATTTTTTGTTTCCTTTTTGTTAAGTTGACGAGATGTTCATACTTAAGTTTAATTTTTCAACACACTCTTTAAATTCCAACTCCATTGTACTTGTTGATCGTCGTTTTAGTTCCTTTGTTATCCCTTCCCGACGGGCGAACTGGTGGTTGTATAACATCGATGTCATCTTCGATTGGACGAAGATAATTTTGTTGATGTATATTCATTGGAAGAAGATAATTTTGTCCCTTTTGATGATTGATTCATCAACCGAACACGACCACTTTGTTGACCTTCCTAAAACTTCCCAAACATACCTTTTGTTGAAGCATTTTCTCATGTCTTGCTTATACCCATCATAAGTAAAATTGTATATTATTACTTTGTCCCAATTGCTTTCCTGTAGTTTGCTCGTATTTCGATTATAAAGATTACTAAAGTAACCAAAGTTATGCTGAATGTCTGTCCACTTGCCGGATTTCATGGGATTTCATGTCTTAGGTTTGAAATTCGCTACCCATTACCGTGTCAAATTTGGTTAGAATATTTTACCAAAATTCATTATGTTTTTGGAAGTTGGCTAGAAATAAAATAATCTGTAAAAGCATTAAAATATTAATTTAAATAATAAAAATATATATATTACGAACATTATAGCTAGTCCTCAGATATGTTGACCCAAGCATAAGCCAAAGCAACTTCGTCCTCTATGGTCCATGTTTTTCTTCTTGATTCTTTCATGTTGGGCACTTTTGGCTTCTTTTCGTGTGATATTTTTTGGGTTGGGTGGAAGTTTGTTGCTGGGGTTATGTTTCGAGTATCGATTAGGGTGTGGGTGGTTGATCAGCACGCATGCTCCAACCCCTGGTTCCATAAACAAGGAACAGGTTAAAGTCGAACTTGGGATGATAATTATTGTTATATTCCGTGTTACTTGCAAATGAATATTAAAAAATAGAAACAGAGAAGTACTTGGCGGGTAGAGATATGTTTTGTGTATTTAAAAATAAGGTATTTATAATAATAAATTTTTTAATCCCTTCCAACAACTAAAATGCACAACACCCTAGGCCATTCCAACGACTCTTTTGAGCCCATCACATCGCAATCACAATAACGTCACCAAGGCTGCACACCATCATGCCATTATATGTTATGGTGAGCTTGTGTGCTCCACTTAATGTGGCACACTCTTCACACCCCTTTCCTAATCCATGACATATACCCTTAAGTGTTTTATTAAAGTAATTAAATTTTTTTTGTTACTTTAAAATCACTCAACTTTCATTAGGTGTTTTAATCATATTTTTATAAATCTTTGAATATTTAAAAATTAAAAAAATAAAACATATATTAATCTTGGTTACTAATGAGGGAGTTTTGTTTCAAATTAACTTGTTGTATGAGGTAATAGTGAAGTAAAAAATTTTACTAAATAAGAACTATGTTTTATAATTGTTAAATTAGTCAAATTGAACAGAAAAAATAATCAGTAAATCTTAATCACGATTTATATATGTTTCGTTTGTCTCAGTTAATTTTAAAAAATTTAAGCATTTATAAATATTATATAGGTTTGAAACATGTAGTGAAAGTTTAGTGACTTTGAGGGACCAAAAAATAACTTTAAATGCATGACTTCAATGAACACTTACAAAATATTTTACTTTTATGTGGTGTTATTTTTATCCTTAATAAAACAAGCTATAACAAAATTATACTTAAATTAAGCAGAATAAATGTTTGATTTGTGGAGTAATTTATATAAAAGAAATAATGTTGATTAACAAACTTATGTGTTTAAAAAAATAAAGAAAATAAAAAAATAACAATTACAGGTTATTTCAATTTTACCCCTCGAGACTTCACGCATAAAAATTGATTCTTTCATGCATGATAATTTAATCCTCAAATATGAATCGTTGATTCCCTAGATCAATGGCTCACAATCCTTCTTCCACCTATATATATATATATATATAGGGTTAGGTTCTTTGCAGAACTTGCTTTTAAATGAGAACTTCAAGAACTGATACTAACCATTGATTGTTTTGATCAAAGGTTGTGATTAAACATGATCCTTAATGTGTTAATTAATTGGTTAATCTAAACAAAAGGGTAAATTAGTAATCCATTAAATTGTTTCTCTCTCCAATTAGTTGATAATTAATTATTTTTAATTCTTTCTGTTCTCTTCTCTCTCATCTATACAGATTTATCAATTACATATTTGAAAAATATTCTTTGATTGAACTAATGTATTTATGTAATGCGTCAATTAACACTTTGTGTTTAATCTATGCATATGCAATTTGATTATTGTTTTATTTTTCAAACTACAAGTTGATTTACATATATGTAAATCTTTAGACTGATCATATATTTACACCTAAATATTTAACATATACGTAAAGTTTCAAATATATAATCCATTTTTCAAGTTGACCGACTATTTACATATATGAAATATCTTTATAATCATCGTTTATTTTTCAAACTTATCACCTATTTACATACATATAAACTTTAGCTTATTGTTTATTACATATACATATACATATACGTTTGACATATGTGTAAATTAACTATTTACATGTATGTAAGTCTTCAACACAAAATTACTTACCATCTATTTTCATATATGTATAGGTAAAAAAAATAAATGATTACATTTGTTTATGTAGTTTGTAGTAATAAACTAAAATATAAACTCAACACTAAGGGAACAAGAGGGTCGTCTTTTTTTTCGTGATTTCACTTTAGGTTATTGAACATTGAGCCACCAAGCATGTATTTTTCTGATTTCAATATCTAATTAAATACAACAACAAACCTCAATTCATGTTTAATTAAACACTAAAATAATCTCCATCACCATCGCTTTTTCTACTTTCGCCGTATTGAATTTCGATGTTAAACCCCATCACTTCTTTCTCTATATGATCGCATCGCCACCCCCATCATATTTAACTCCGATCTTAGACCTCATCTCGATCATCATCACCTTCATTATCGGTATTTCTTTTGTACCAGTTTCCTTCTTCATAACCTCCATTAAATCTACGAACTCAAACAACATATTCATTAGTTTGTATACAATTTTTGATACCTGAATGGATGCTTCTGAAGGGCTTGGAAATGACTGTTTCGAGCAAGAACAATGTTCATAGATTATAGGCAAATGAATGTTGTTAACTATTGATTTGATTTATTCGTGTAATTGAAAGTATGGAAAGTCAAAATTGCTAAATAAATGGAGTTAAAATAGCCAAGTTCCAACTCATTAAAATTGTAAATTACAATGATGCCCTTTATTAATGAATAAGTAAATAATAAAATCTATTTAAATCAATGGCTTATATTAGTTCTCGCGGTTCTTACTATCTTTAGTAGTTCTGAAAAGATCATAACCCTATATATATATATATATATATGGTTATGTTCAAATGAAAACCATGAGAAATTGTATAAACCAATAAACCAAATTTTCACCTTTGATGTATTAAGATCAATGGCTCGGATATTTTTGAATAAAAAAAATCAGAAGTTTGTACTTTTATGGGACCATGTGTTGAAAAACTCAAACAAATCTAACCCATTAATCTAAAACATCAAACGGGGAGATTTGATTTATTGGTTTGCACAATTTCATTTGATTTACAAAAGAACACACACACACACACACATATATATATATATATGTATATATATGTATATATATGTGTGTATATATATATATGGGAGGGTTCATAAGAAAATCAATAGTTATGTGAAAACTAAAAAAACACGAAAACCAATAACATAATTTATAACTTTTTTGTTATTTCAATTGTAAAAATGTTATTTAAGAATTTGGTACATATATATTGAGCATACATATGAGAATGAAGAGTATTGCGTATACGTAACACTATATCGAATGAAAAATGGTTACGTATACGTAACCTATGTGTGACGTATATGTAATGTAACAAGTAGGAAACCGCACCGCATATTGTCCGCTACTTAAGGAGAATACCCCCATCATGGGTTTAAAACGAGTCCGATAGGGAAAGGTATCCAGCCCCTTATAAAGAGACTTTCGTTCCCTTCCACAATCGATGTGGGCTGTTACATCCTTTCCCACTTGGGAGACCAGCGTCCTCGTTGGCACACTGGCCTGGCCCTGGCTCTGATACCAACTGTAACAAGAAGGAAACCACACCGGATATTGTCCGCTACTTGGGGAGAATACCCCCATCACGGGTTTAAAACGCGTTCGATAGGGGAAGGTATCCAGCCCCTTATAAAGAGAATTCCGTTCCCCTTCCCAACCGATGTGTGATGTTATATGTAAAACCTTGCTACGGTTTTCATTTGATTAATAACCTTATTTATATATACTCACACACACATATATATATATATAGTGGGTAGTGATAAAAAATTTATATATTATGTGACCGTTTTATTGGTTTTCTTTAGTTTTCTCATAACTTTATGGTTTTCTTAGGATCCCTCCTCTATATATATATATATATATATATATATATATATATATATATATATATATATATATATACACACACACACATATAGAGAAGGGAACGAATGTTAACCATTTTTTATTACGATAACCGTGTTAACTTGTGAATATCAATCAAAATCATTATTTTTTTTGTTAGAATAATATCATTACACATATACAAATATATGGTTTTTTTATGTATATGTGTAATTTTATAAGCATAAAAAAGTTACAACCAATGTAAGTTACTTATATTTGTGTAAATATTTACCTGGTGTAAGTAACTTACACTAGTCTTAATTTTTTTACGCTTGTGAATTTACACATATACATAAAAAAACATATATGTTTATATTTGTAATGTATTATTCCATCAAAAAATATAATGATTTTGATTGATCTTCAAAAGTTAACACGGTTATCGTAATAAAAGATGGTTAACATTCGTTCCGCACCCTATATATATATATAGGGGAGGGTTCCTAAGAAAACCAATAGTTATATGAAAACCAAAGAAAACCATGGAAACAAATAACATAATTCATAATTTTTTTGTTATTTTAATTATAAAAATATTATTTAAGTATTTGGTACATATATGTTGAGCATACATACGAGAATGAAGAGTCTTACGTATACGTAACACTATATCGAATAAAAAATGGTTACGTATACGTAACCTACGTGTGACATATATGTAAAACCATGCTACGGTTTTCATTTGATTCATAACTTTTTTTATATATACTCACACATATATATAGTGGGTGGTGATAAAAAATTTATATATTATGTGATCGTTTTCATTGGTTTTCTCTAGTTTTCTTATAACTTTGTGATTTTCTTAGTATCACTCCTCTATATATATACATATATACATATATATACTAGGTTAATAACACCCGTGTACTACACGGGTGTTATACAAGAAAAATAATGTTGAGTAAAAAAGTTCGTAAGTTATAATATTGTTGATAATATTTTGCATGTTGATTTTTACATTCTATTTGTAATATTATATATATCTAATATTAATAGTCTTTTTCTATCAACGTTTATAACTCTAAATAGTGTATTATGTGAAATGAAATAAACTTACATAATAATTTTAAGTAATAAACAAATCCAATTAGACATGCAAACGAATACATGAAATTCATAAACATCCTAAGACTTCTTTCAACATAATATTTGATGTTATGTTGGTAAATATACTATTTTTATCTAATATTAATAACTTTAATCGTTCTCTACTTTTAATTACTCAAAATAATGTAATATAGGTTAATCAAGTATGAACACTGTTTATTTAACAAACAAACCAATTTTAGATAGTAACTGTCTTTACCTTTTGTTTATTGTCATTGCAAAACATATCGCTGATGCAAATCATAAATCTATGTATATTTTTTTACTAAAGTAACTTATTAAATATGAAAGTAAATAAAAAAAAGTTAGATTTATAATTTACAAATATCTAAATATTTGTTTTTATACAATATTTAATGTAACATTCGTAATTATCTTATCTAAAAATAATAATTTTAACTCACCTCTAGTTTGATTATATATAACGCAATGTAATAATGTAATTTTAGTTATGAAACAGTTGAGCCATATAAAAGTAACTCAAGTTATAATAAACATAGCATTATCTCTTGAAACTAATGACATGATTTTTTTTTGTCTTTTATTTCTATTAACACTAAAAATAAAGGAATTAAAACATCAATTTCTATATATGAAACTTCGTGATAAATATATGTTAATAATAAATCAAGTTGTCGAAAGTCCTAATTAAAGACATATATAATTAAAAGTTTCAAACAATAAAATGTTTAAGATATACAATATAAAGTTAAAAGTTTCACGTCATAAAATTTACAAAAGATTTGTTAATATTATATCTCAAAAGCAATTTTCTTTTTCAAATCAACCTAGGTCAACCCTAGCGATATTTCATACCATAGCTTTTCTTACAACAAACAAAGTATTTAGCAATTAGTACAAACATAAATCATAATACAAATTATGTCTCATAAATTTATTATTCAAAACTTGAGATCCTATTTTGTACAATTAATGGTATAAATTACATTCAATTTTGATTTTTCACTTTCTTTTTTTAAGAGACTAGAAATTAAAGATTTAAGAGACTAGAAACATGACATGTGTCACTAAAGATATTGATTTATTAATTTATTAATAAGTATAGAAGTATAGATATATTCTTTCTCTAACACACCCACACTCTCTCTCACTATATATATATATATATATATATATATATATATATATATATATATATAATTTGTAATACAACATATGTTGTGGAAAGTTAATAAGGTTTATTAACAATCCAAGTGCGCACCTTTAGCAACTTATAATGCGAGTGTTAAATATATTTTAAATGAACCATGAACTATGGTTTTGTATACATTGGATTTCCTTAAGTTATATAAGATTATTTTGATGTAAGTTAGATAACAAATATAGGCTTTTATTTCTCCACAAGTAGATGAGTACTCTTAAAAGTGTGTTGTTTCATTTGCCTCTAAGAAGCAAACTTGCATTGATAATTCCACAATGGAATTTAAGTTTTTGACATTAGTAGTAGCTAGTAAAGTGACTAAGTGGATAGAGAATTTGTTATATGAAATCCTTTATAGCTTAAAATGATATCACCAAATTTTCTACGGTGTGATAGTGATTCTACATTGGCTAGGGCTTATAGCTAAGTATATAAAGGAGTTAGACGCAACATGTTTTGTGAGCTGTTAAGTTTATACGTACACAATATAATCTAATTGATCATCTAACCAAAGAGTTTGAAAGA
This sequence comes from Flaveria robusta, assembly GCA_025506415.1. Classification (NCBI taxonomy): domain Eukaryota; kingdom Viridiplantae; phylum Streptophyta; class Magnoliopsida; order Asterales; family Asteraceae; genus Flaveria; species Flaveria robusta. The sequence continues at coordinate 11,806,923 of CM046468.1, read as the reverse complement.
GACTTAATGTTACAAGTCGGCTCTCAAGATGGTATTAAAGTCTATTTAAATCATCTCATACTAAGATGCTTAATTTTCATCTGATAAAAATAATAATTAAACAAGAGAGTAATATATGAGGTCCATGGCGAACACGGTTTCTTTAAAACCATTTTTCATCTATACGCGTTTGTGTGTCCTCATGGTACAATAGTCAAATATGAGGTATATTGTTGTGGGTGAACTTATTTGAAAATCATATATTTTTGTTTTTAGTATTTCATGTATTATATGTTTTCGTTTGTTTAACTAAAGTAGAGAACTATGTTTTATAACCTTGATAAAAAAGAGTCATTTATACTGTATTAGATGGAAATTTGAAATAATTTTAAGTGACCTAAATATGCAATTTAAATGATTTGATATGCAAATGTACACATTTAAAATCCTTTTTCACATTACTAGCAACAACGACAACGTAGAAAATCATCCTAGGTGAAACCTGATGAGTTCATTTAACTTTGACAACAAAAAGTTAACACAAAAGAGAGAAATTATTTCAGAAAAAATCATGGGTCAAGGCAAAAACACTAGCGTGCAAACTCGAGAGTTTTGGTGTGTCATTTATGTCACAAGCATGAACAAGTTTCAAAATACCGAATTTACGTAGGTATAAGTAAAACTCAAGAGAAATAAGCTTACCAAACATTTTTGCTCCTTTCTTGTACAATCTCTCAAGGTTTCATTTCTAACATTAATTCTATTAACTACTTCATATTAAATATTGATATCTCATTCACCTTAGTTTCATTATGGATACTTCCTAGCTCATTGTGAATTTCTCTTCAGGGAAGAAACCAAATTATTAATTATAATTGTATATAAAATCATGTTGCGTCTAAAATTAATGAGAATCCACGTGTTTTCATCAAAGTATTAAACAATTTCCAACATAAATTGTGATTGATTAATACATATGATACTTGAGATCGATGTAGTTTCAATGGTTGAATATTTCTTAGCCTATAGATAGGTGTTATATTTAAACCTACCTATGAAATTTAGTTAGCCCCTTAACTAATAATAGCTTGCCCTCTTGAATGAGTTTATCTCTATTATTGTATCTCTTTAAAGTTTTCTTCACTCTATTATCAACCTCATATCATCTTATTAATATAGTGTAGGCCATCTCATCTACCTATACACATCTCTTCCACACAAATTATTACTTTTATACATTGAAACCCAAAATTTCAATGTTCATTCCAAACGATCTTTCGTGTGTGGGAGGTGGTGTTCTTGGATTTGTCGATAAAAGTTTTGTATATGGTACATAAACTAGCACATATCTAAATGAGAAAATGAATGGCGTAATCAAAATCGAAGCTGGTACATTAAATTTTAGTGACTTTTTCATGTTGTTAGATCTAATTTGAAGCTGATGGAACCTTTATACACCATAATAAACATACATTAGTGTTATAAAAGTAGAAAAACAAGACCACACTTTCCAGACCACATGCATATATGGCCTTCATCAGTAGAATTGGGTCCACGATGATCATTTATTATAATCAACGACCAAAGTTGTTGATGTCAAAATATGGCCTTGACAGATCACATAAGTTTGGATAGTTTTTTTATTTATTGTTTATATTGCACAGTTTTTCGCAGTAATTTAGTGCACATATCAACAGATGGTTATAAGTTATAATAGTCTGAGACTTATTCATGATGTACATGAAACATTGTGACGCGTATAAGTTTCAGCCACAATCTAGGAGTGTCTATTCAATTATATTTATAGGCCACAAACTTGGACATCTTTGGTAGCGCACATTGTTAAAGATTTGATAATCCTAATTGCTGATAAGTTTCACTTCAGGTTTATAACTTCATATTATATTGTAACCGTTGTTTTAACTATGATATATAATATGTTTATGCGTGTAACCATATAACCACCTCTCTTTCTCTCTCCCAATGCATACATTTGTAGGGCAATGTGTACAAATGATTATCCCTTTATCTTTGTTTGAAACTTGAAAGTAGTAATCAATTCTTTTCTCTTGCATTTTTCAACCTCTAAGGAACCCAACTAGAATTTGCAACATTATTTGTTTCATTGAAGTGTTTTAGTACTAGAACTCACAAATCTTGAGCATTTGTGTTTGATAAACTATTTGTAAGCATAATTCCATGCTGTATGGCTTAGAGATCAGGATGCTTGTAGCTAGTAATTATCGAAGGAATGAATAGAATATAAACATTTGATGAAGAACAATACGACGAGATGGAAGCAACGGAGAATGAAAATGATTTGTTAGGTTTAAGATCATCCTGCAGCCTAGAAATTAACCAAATACTACAAAACACATTCCAATAAAAAGAACCTCTAACAAAACAAACCTTAAAACAAAAGAAAGTTTTAGGAAATTCAATCTTCACAAGGTCTTATTTTACTCCCTAATATTCAAATATAACAAAGTCAATACCCGAACCTACAACCCTTGAAGGATGTTGATCATGCTTTATTGATTCTGTTCCTCAGGATCTATCAAACAAAGTCATCATACTTCAAGGGTCGGCTTTGGGTGCGTTCTTGACTTCTTTCATTCTGTTTCAAAGAGGAGTAAACACTACCTCTTCCCTTAAACACTCTGCAACTTATACAACCGCGTGTTATTACAACAATACTAGATAATTTTTCATTAGTAGCTAGATGACTGCCTAATAAGTAATAACATACCAGTAAGTCTGTCATGGGGAAGCTACTGCAGCTTTTATCCTTTCAACTGTGCACTTGATAAGACTGTTAACCGTTGCAACCGACCCCAATGATAGTTTGGCTGTAGGAACTGAATCGACTAAAATCTGAAACGCAACAGTTAGTAACGATCCACCAGTTCCTACTTCAGGAATTCCTCCTTGATGTTGTCCTTGAGGCCCGTCTGGAAGTATAGCAAAACCGGATGGTAATAAGGCAACGTAATCTGGATCACCGCCACTTAGCACCACATTCATTGCTACAATATCTACTGGAGCATATATAACATAGGATCCGGTAGAATCACTTGAACTCTCTTGTAATATGAGCATGTTGCTTTGGCTTGAATTTGCACTCTGCAATATTTACAAATTAATAGGTCAATAGATACATTAACTACACATAATTAGAGTGTTAGAACATACATTAACGCGCAGAAGGGACACGCAGTTTCCTGGATCGCGACCATTGGCAATGTGCGCCATTTCTTCAACTAGTCCACCATTTGAAAGAATGTCCCACTGCATATAACATACAAGTTCATTTCAACAAATTAACTAAAGGTACACACTTTTCTTGACATATTTATCAATCTAATAGAAAAACTGAATCTCGTTTTAGCTGTGAAAAGTTTGTATGTTAAATTACAATAGTTACCTCACTCCTTGAGTTCTCGTCTCGAAGAAAATCAAAAACTCGCTTTGGTTGAACTGGTATCCAGAATGAAGTCGCAGCACTTAGTACTATACCAGGAGGCCTGCCCGGGTCATCCATGCTCTTTCGGGTCATAACCCGAACATCATCAGCCCCACTGCCGGACAATGTCGTCCATGTGTGTGCAGTTGAAGCTCCAACACCACTACAGAAGCTCAAAACCATCCTCTCAGCCAGCTTTAACATACTCTTTCTCCCTTCTGGAGTAGTTATAACTGTTAGATTAAACAAACCATTATCAAGTAATCATTTATTTAATGATATATATTCATCTTATTTATGTTAGTTTGTTAATACATACCTCCAATATCTCCTGCAGGAATGTTGTTAGCCATTACGCTTGCAAGCCGTTCGCATTGCCTCTCTAAAGTTGCCACCCATCTTTTTGCCCCAAATGCTAGACCGGAGTTCACCAGCAACCGATAGATATTGTGAACCGCTCTATCATCAAACTCAACATGTTCTACCCATGTTACCTACAGAACAAAAGAACAAACATGAATACAATCTTTCTCTTTAAGAACTCTTACAAAAGTTGAAATTACTTGCAGGTTTTCTACCTTCGAGTACCCGTTGGGGAGTTCTTGGATTAAACAACCAGAGGGCCTTCTTCTGCATCTAGATATCCAAGAAGGGCGCAAATTGTCCAAAGATACATCAACCACAGCCCATGTACCATCAGCATGTTGTTTACAGTATCTAACAAAGTAGTTTTCTCGGGTCGGAACTAGTGGTGAAGGTACTTGAAACTCAGCTGACATCTAATGTATTACAAATTTATATGTTAAACTTAAAAACAAACATACAACATTGGATTTACAGTTATGATGTAAGTCTTTTAGCTTAATTACCACTTGGAGAGCTCCATTGTAATTTCCAGCAACTCCAGTTGAAAGCACTTCCAAAGTCATTGCTCTTGAAACAATCCCAGAGAACACATTGGACCATTGATTCTGAAAAACCATTGTGGGAATATTCAAGTATGTAGATCATCATCAATCAGAAATTCAACTTAAAACATTACAGCAATTCAATAGCTCCTACACACTTTTTATATCATATTTACACACTTAAAAGAATGCAGATGATAATGTATTTGTAGTAGTGAAAGAAAGGGGACAATGTTAAAGGCGTATACCACATCCATTAGAAGTTCAACAAGAGTGATATGATTCATGATGACCACTGCTGATTCCCTTGAAGCCTCAGATTTTAATCCTAGCTGTTTTGGACCCATCCCGCGGGGAAACATCCTCGAGTACTCATCTTCACTCAACACCTCGGATGAGTTATCCGAGCTTGGAACCCACAAGGGTTCACCAGCCTGAGCCATTCTGATTAGCTCTTCCATGGCTACCACCGCTAGCTCTATTATGATCGGCTTATCGGCCTCAGTTGGGCCCGAAACCGACCGGAGAAGGTCATTCGCCCCATACATCTCTCCTACCATCCCTTGTTGGGGACTAAAACCAGCAACACCTTGGTCAAGTGAGCGCGGTCCATGAGGCGACTCATTCGGGTAACTCAACATTGGCTTCCCAACATACTTTGCAGCTATTCCAGATATCCTATCAATCTTTTGTAAATAACCAAATCAATCAACAAGTAATGAGAAGCATAAGATATACAAATACTAACAAAATAAATAATACATTAAGATGAATTCAACTTACCTCTTCGCGTAGGCGTGCATTTTCTATCCTCAAATGTTGTTCATCAAATGACATTTCTCCAATGGCAGCTGGACCACCACAGTTTGGACAAGTAGCATTCGCAAGGGCTTCTTTGTAACGTATGTTCTCCGATCGAAGCTTTTCATTTTCATTCCTCAGCTGCGTGTTCTCGTGGCGTTCGTGTTGAGCCTAAATCAAGAAAACAAGGAAACAAATACCTTTAGCATCAAGCTGAGTTTAGTATGTTAAACAATATATTTGCATAAAATATATTTTCCTTTTTAAGACAAGCCAACCTGTACCAGTCAAGAGGGTCTGCTAACTCATGATAAACGTACAAAATTAATTTGTGAGTTTTTTATGCATAAAAGCTGAGTTTTTTTCTAAGAAAAAACATGATTTAAATCATTAGTTGTAGTCAGTCGATAAGAGAATCTTTTGATGCCGTCTTAGAGCTCCGGTTCACTAATATTTAATTGAGTATATTAGTGAAATTAACCACCTTCATTTGAGTTCGTTTATTTTGGAACCAAAATTTGACTTGCAAAGGTTCCAATGATAATCTTCTACCAAGTTCCTTTCTTTGCTTATCATCTGGATGAGGGCATTCTTTGAAGAATCTAACAAGAATTAAAAAAAAATCAATTTTAACTCTAATTTTGCATTAATAAACCCTAAAAGGAAGAGAATCAAAAATATAAATGATAAAACTAATGCTACAAAAATAAAAACATAAATTGTATATATATGGAAAGCAATGAACATACGATTCCATCTCTTGGATTTGATGTTGAGTGTGACGATGATATCGTTTCTTTTTGTTGGGACGTTGATTCGGATCTTGATCATCGCCAGAAGGAGCTTCCATGATATCAGTTCCAGATTTGCTCTCATATTCATCATCTCTAAGCATATCAAGATCATCTTCTGGAGTTTTATGGCTCATATCAAGAACATGATGATGACTGTCAAACATGCTTGGCTGAAACATCCTTCTTCACCACTTTCCTTTCCAGCTGGTTTAATTTACTTGATGTACTTCCTACACAAATCTTATTACAACAAAGTAAAAGTTACCAATTAAACATCAATCATCAATATTTTTAAGTAATTAAATAAAAATTAAAAAGAAACAAGTATTTACATATTTAAACTAACAAAGACTTGAATGATCATGATGGAGGTTACAGATCTATAATTTTTTGTGGGAAAAAAGTCAACTTTAAAGCATAAAAAGTTGCAACAAGCTAGTCTCTCTCTAGAAAATAACTTTAGTTTCTCATTTAATTTATCGAAAAGGATTATGCTTGAAATTAATTAATAGATTCAAAGAAATAATATCATTTCATGAACAGAAACTTCATGTATGAAGAACAAAATACAAACCTGATCAAAACCTAGTTATTTGTTTTTGTTTTGATCTTCAAAAGCATTAATAAAAAAACCAAATTAATATATGCCGTACAAAGACACATGTTTCTGCCCATTCAGAAACCCTAACAAAACTCTCTCTCTTCTCTCTCTCTTTAGAGTTCCTTGTGGATTTAGGTTTTCTTTTCATCACATCAAACGACTGAAACACTTATAAATGACTTATATGAAGAGTGACAAAGGTCAAAAACATACAAAATCACACACTTTTGGACACTTTAGCAAATAAAGACACTTTTTACGTAATCAAAAGACCAAATTAAAGAAAATCTTGCCAAAAAGACCCTCACAACATCAAACGTTAAGCGACGAAAAGCGCGACAAGAAAACAAAAGCCTTTGCGTTAGGAGTTAAAAAGATAAACTTTAACTTCAAAAAGCCAAAGTATATGGTGGTACACACACATATATATATAACATAACATACTTACTGGTGTTATTGATCTTGTTTCTGAAGAGTAACTCCAGTGTAAAAGAGTGTAAGCAGTCAACGGAAAACCGCTATTGACGGGGTAAAAGAGCGGTTTTCAGAGAAGGGTGTTGATTGATGATATACCTTTCTTGTGAATAGAATTTAAGGAGAGAGAGAGAGGAAGAACAGGTGGGAGAATTGAAGGAGTTGCAGTATGAAAGAGAGGAGTTAATGCTAAGAGTATTGAGAGGGTGCAAATGCATTTATGGAGAATTGAAGTCTTTATTTCTTTTTAGAGAGAGAGTATGAGCTAGGAGTTAATGCAATCTTGATGTTCAAACTTTCCATCACACACACACACACACACTGAGTGTGTAGAGTTTTGTGTGTAGGAAGAAAGATAGGATGAGGGATGTAAAGATTTTAAGTGCATCAAATTTTTACTGGTGTATTGAAGTTATTTTATCGAACTAACTTATATTCATCTCCAGCTGCTACTTTTATTATGCATGTCTACCATATACGTAATTTCATTATATTTGTGTGTGTATATATGGTAAGATCATTAGAGCACATTAATCAATTGTTGTGGTAACAATCTAAACTGTTAAAATTGTTATCAATGATTCATATTAGTAATTATATATACTTCTAGCATATATGTTACATAAAATAACAATGAAACTAGTTTCTTCATGTATATTTGGTTATGTACATTTAACTTGCACATTTATAGTTGTTAAAATACAACCAATATGTGTAGAAATTAGACCTTCGGTCGTTACTAAAAGGTTAAAGAGTCGGGGTATAGTGACGACCTGTTGTTGGTTAAAAACAGCGTCGCGACAAATGCCGTCGGTATAGAGCAGGTTTTTGCACCGACACGTCATCGCTAAATAGTCGTTGTGAGAGTATTTTGGCAAAAAAAATAAAATAAAATAAATTTAAATTCACCTTATCGTGCTAACATGTCATCACAATAGATCAAAAATAAATTGACATTCTAAATATATGTCGTGTCTACCTTTCATTGTATTAGATAGACTACATTTAATTTTTTTTTTTATTTTTCTAGGTTTTTCCTCAATGCATATTAAAACATTAAACATAACCCATAACATTTTAATGTTTAGACAATTATTTTGTACAAAGTAAAATACATTATTTTATACTATACTAGCTAAAAATGTGTAAAATTGCTAACAATTCAACATATACAGAATAAATTAATTGCCATCTTCATCTAACCTGGAGTTTGTCAATCAGTTTACATACATACATATACACTATACATACAAACACACGAACATATACATATATACATATACGAAAAACATAAAAAACACACATACATAAACATATATATATGTGAACATACACAGATACATATATAATATGCATACAAACACACACACACACACACACACACACACACATATATATATATATATATATATATATATATATATATATATATATATATATACATATACATAAATACAATCAACTCACATGTACACATGCATTACTCCAAATCTCAATTAAACCCTAATCCACAATACCTCAATCAAAACCTTAATTTAAAATTTATAATAAAGATCCTTAAATCAAAACCCTAATCTACAATTTTCAAATATATACACACATACCTTTACTAAAAGTTGACAATGTTTTTAGTTACGAAAACCATAATATCAAATCTTGAGCGTGCTTACAAACAAAGTAAAGTAACCATTGAAACCATAATCTTGGGACTTCTTGTAACAATACAAAGAAAAAATAAAACAAAAACATGAAAATGCACTTGGAGTATCAGAAGAAGGGTAGAAAATCACTAGAAGGAAGGGGAGTAACATGGAGAAGAGAAGCTGGATGAAAAGTTGTATTCTAGATTGTATTTGTCACATAGACATGTCGTAGCTATAGGTGTTCAAGAAACTACATCATTTCAATTTAATCAATTATTTAAGTAACTAAAAAAAGGTAAATCCTATCATGTCGACCTTTATAATTGGAATAGAAAATTTTTAATTTAAAAAATCAAGTCTACTACGCCGAAAAGTCGGTGCCACAACTTTTCCAATAGTAGGTCATTTGTACCTCTTTCCCACGTCACCCTATTGTGTCAACATGTAGTCGTTGCATTGACGGGTCAAAAAATAAAAACCCCTTATAGTGTCAACTTCATAATAGAGATGTCAATTAAACCCAAACTAGATAAGGATAGCCAAAACCCTAGACATTTGAAAGGGGTATGAGGTCGGGTAAGAGGGTGTAGGATCGGACATGAGATTACTTTTTATAATAATCATAGGTTTGGGACAGGTATGGGATTAATTGATATACCCATTTTCCCATCCCGTTTACCAGATCAAACATACCAATTTACCCGCTAATATACCCGAAATAATTTTTTGTTGTTTTTGTTATTTTTTATATTATACTTATTTTTAGTTATTTTAATAATATTATCTATAATAAGTTCTTTGATTCTAAGAGATACCCGACATGTAGTATTCATGAAGTAAACAGGTATACCCAATACCTAATGAGTAAATATCCCCTACACACAAGACAGGTTTTAAGCTAGGTATTAGACACACTTTTATAATTGGGTAGGTGATTGGGATTACCTAAACACGTCCCCACCTTCACCATTACCATCCCTAAACACAAATTTAAAACTTAGACACTTGCTTTGTGTTTATTCATGGATGAATACTATTATTGTAGATGAGCTTTCTAATGTTGAACAAAATGGTAAGTGAATTTAGACTTATATTGTAGATGGTAGGTGGACTCCTAGTAGAGTTGATACGATGGGCAAATATATTAATGTTAAAAAAAATAGATAACCAACAATCATAAACATATTTATTATTTTTTAGTATTTTTTAGGTTTGTTTTTCTTATGTTTTTTATCACATGTTTTGCACATGATATTGGTGTTTTTATGATGAAATGTGGATTGTGAGCTAATGAGCTTGAATACATGGGCTTTTAGTTGGTTATAGATACGGAATTTGGCCTAAGACAATGTGGTATAATTGATATATTCAAGAACTAAAAGTTCGTCATTATTACCATATCATGTTTCATCTTCATCAGTCGTGTTTGTGGCTCCCTATCTTTGGTTCATATCATCATTAGTTTTTCATTAGATCATCCACGTCATTTCTCAAAGCTCTCAAATAAGGTTCCGTCATATAGACAAGTTTAGTTTAAGCTTTGATGAACTCTTGGTTTCTCATCACAAGCCTTCTTCATGTGTCGTTAAGCATTTGTTTTTCATCATAGTGATTAGGGTTTCAATCTGTTCATGAAATCTTAGAATTTTGATACCTTAAATGTACTTTTTATGTCTAGATCATTGTGTTGATGGTTTAGCTTTGTTGTAGTTGTCATACCTTGGGTTTGGGTCACCTTGAGCCGCATGAACTGATTAGGATCGTTTTATTATTTTATTCAAAAAATCAGTTTTCCAAGATTTTTGGCAGTCAAATTTTTTTAATGATAATATCATAATACTGTTCGAAAATCATATCAATCTTTAAGACTGAATTCAGAATATTGTTTTACAAAATCATATTCAAAATTACAAGCCACAAGATTCCATTCTTGAAATGCAGCCATCTCAACTTCTATCTTATGATTTCCAACATTTGACATTAGATGCACCTACATAGTTCTTACTATAGCATAATCGAATATCATCTCAGTTCAGTCATTCTTTACTTGTAAAAGTTTTAGAATTTCAATATTAGTGATAATGCTAGTTAACAACGTTCATCAGACCTAAATCATTTGTCATAATCAAGCATGAGAATATCAATTTAAAATTAACCATGTTAGGTCTATAGTATGAAATACAAATTAAGATCTTTTTATTATACATAGGTAATAATTTGTTATCGGGTCGCCCATGGAACCGTCAATGTCTAGTGAGTCATAATTTTTTAACACCAAATTATTATCAACCATACTAAGGCCTAGTACCCTTTCAAGTCCTACTCATAACCTGTGCATCATTTATGATCAAACCATATGTACGATCTTAGTCTGATGCTTGTCTTAACATGCATCAATAAATTACCTATTACTCATGTCATTTTCATGTGTAATTGTGAATCTCAAGGATTCATGATTTTTATTTTTAAATATAAGCGTATTCACCTATAAGTTAAGTAGATTATATCTTTGGTGTTCTAGGGAAGTTATGGGTTGGTCAGGCAATGTCACAACTTAATTTTTGGCTAGGAACGTTGTGCAATTATCTCAAGGGCTTCTTGTCTTTAAGAATCAAGTTTTAGTTCACAAAACGAGTTAGAAAAAGGATTTGGGCACATGAATCAAGGTTATGTGTATGTTTTGGATGGTGTGGGGTGAAGAAATGAGTAGAATGCTCAACAATTTATAGTTGAGGTCGGCTGCTCGATGCGCCTTACATCCACAAGGCAATGGGGCTGCATCACGTGGGTGTACTATATGTGTGACACGTGTCATGCATGCATTCCCTCGAGACCATTTTGGTGTTGTGGCCCACATTCATAAAGGATGTGGTTCGCATTGGTGTTCGCGTGACCGTATCCCTTCTCCAATGTGAGCCGCATCGGACCTATTTTCCCAAGTTTTTATTTTTTTTCTTCAATTTTCTTTATTATAATACTTATTCAAAACTAAGATTTTCTGAGCTGACCCTTGGACCCTACCAAGGGGTATCGCCTTTTGGACCTCACTTTCAGAAGATTATTTTTTGAATTTTGAGAGTGTTACAATAATGCTTTGATGTTCTTTGAGTCTCTTCTTGTTGTAGATCTAGGGTACGTTTGTTCTTGTTCCAATATGTTCTATCTAAATTTTATGTGTTCCTAATATAACATCTAACCCATTTGTGATGTAAACCCAAACTCATTTGGGTTTCTTATTAATAAACATTTATTATTATGAATTATTATATTCAACTTTTATTTATTATATCATTTATTTAAATTTATAATAATTTTATAATATATAAAATTAAGTTTTTATAAATTTATAACAATTATTTTTTATGATATTTTAATCATTTAAATAATTAAATCATAAACTTTACAAGATTTATAAAAATTATAAAGTTTTATAAACTATTAATTTGATTTATTTCAAATTAGGTTTTATAAAGTCTAGGGTTGAAAATGTTAAATTTTAAAACTTTAATTAAAGGTATTAAACATAATATGATAACTTTGAAGTGCACGGATGAAATTGTAAATTCATTTTAAAAATCCATTCTTCCCCGTCGACCACCCCCCTTCGGCCATCTTTTCTGGCCCAATTTCGATGAACCCAAAACCCCACAATCCATCAGAGTTTATCAAACTAAATCTTTTCATCCCTCTCGTGCCTATGGTTTAAACCTTTAACCACTCAATAACACAGATTAATTGAATGTTTCAACATAATCAATCGAAACCGAAAGCCCATTCAATCCTCCGATATGTGTTCAACTCGAACTTGATCGCATAAACAATCATTTTGAATTCAAATGTATGAGTTATTTCAGTTGAAACAACCAATTAATCATCAAATCCATTTGAAACTTCCGAATCAAATTTCATTACTTGTGCGATTCGAAAGAAGATAAAATTGAGCTTATATATAGAGGGGAACGGTCAGGTTATATCCTTTCAACTCTCTGATCGTCCAATTTCATTTCACGCACATACAATTCGTCAATCGAACTAGAAGGTCTCATCGACTTGCAACTCAATCGAAGTCATCTTTCCAAGCAATCTAAACTGAAATTGATAAAAGGCTTTTGGTCATCATCACCCATCAAAACTTCCAAAATCTTTAATTGAATCACTCATCGGTAATTTATTCAAATCGATATCATCTCAGTCGCAACCTATTTCTTTCTATGTTCATCGATTTCACCTTCAATCTAGGTAAACAGAGATACACACACACAATTGCATACACATGGGGAAACAAAGCCCCATGGTTGATTCAATTTACAACATAGAATTGATGTTCAATTAGATCAAAATCAAGTTCTAGGGTTTATGTAATTTGAGGATTTATTTAATTAAAATTCTTAAACTTTATTAATGGGATTTAAAAAGATTTGGGTTTACAGCCCACCAGTTAAAACTCATGACACTCTTGGGGAGACTAGGCATCCTCAAACCCTTTTTAAATTATTTTTTTATTATTAAATTTAATCCAAAAAATCTTAATATATTATTATATTAAAATAAAGATTTTTTTGTTTATTAAAAATAATTAAAAATTATTTATTAATTTAAAAACCTCAATAATTATAATTTCACATTTTGTTATCTTTTAAAGATTATAAATGCCATAAAAACATTATTAATTCATTAATAAGTTTTAAATTTAATTAAAAATGATTTTAAATAAAATATAAATTATTAGAAATTATTTTAAACTAATATATTCTAAATCATTTAAATAATTAATTATTTTAATCAAATTATTAAATAATTAACTATTTAATTAAATATTTCTTTTTTTCATACTGTAATATTCAAACATTATTTAATTAATTATTATAAATAAAATAAATAATATTTAAAAGTTCTGTTTAACTAATTACTTATTATTATTTTTAATCTTAATTATTTAATTATTTTATTTTATTTTTATTTTATCAAGATATATAATAAGTTATAATACTTTAAAACTATTTTAAAAAAAAACCCAAATCTCAATTGAAACTATATTCTAGCCTTTAATGTGACCCTCGGTACCTATCCATATTTGTAACCCAATCCATTTTCATTTATTGTTTATGTAATAAAACATTTGAAGTTCTATGTTATATTATTTATTTTATCATACATACTATTATACATGATAACTTCATATAACTTAATTCATTAGTAAGACTAATCTTTGACATATAATTTTACTTGTGTCATTATCGTGACAACGTATGCCTTAATTTTTACATGAACAATATTCATATGACTTGATGATGGTGATTGGAAGCTTAAATTAATAATATCATAAAGTTTTTATATATTTATGAAATTCTAGAATTCATTTTATTACTAAAGTTCTTAAATTCTTATAAAAGTACACCATGTATATTTTATGCACATGTATAATAAAACAAAACTCTTATGGATTTCCATTCTTAGTTTTATAAAGATTCTTAATCATAATATTTTTATAAAAGTTTATAATTATTATACTCTTATAAAAAAGAATATTAACTATTTTAAAGTCCTTAAAATGATTCAAAAAAAAATCTCTAATTTTACAACTTTAATACAAACTTTTTATAAAATTAATTTTATAAACATTCCATTTTTTTAGAAAATTTGAAAGACCAAAACTTATTCACCTTTGACTTATTTATGACCTATCCATAATTCTCCAATCTTAATTATACTCATAAAAACTCTCCATTTATAACCTCAATCTTAATTATACTCATAAAACCTCTTTATTTATAACCCTCATTTCCCTACCTATAAATACCAACCCTTGTATCACCAATTTTCTTGCACCAATTCTTCTTAACTTACAAGAGAGTTTTTTTCTTCACCCTCTATACAATCTCAAGAAACTTTCAACCCCAACTCTCCATTGAAGCCTTTAAAAATTTCAAATCCGTTCGTCATTCTCAAGGTAACAACCGTATTTTTAATTTTAATGTTCTTATTACTCTCTCAATTTCTAATTACTTCTAAGTAACTTTATAATAAAACTTCTCATGGTTTTATTCAACCATAACCTTCTATTATCATCTATACAATCAATAAAAATTTATTATACGCGTTTATTATTTTTAAAACCCTTAAAGGTTCACTTAAGTGCTACCGTTGATTTTGGACAGAATCTGTTACAACTTCAAACGACTATAACATGGTAATACTAAATCAAAAAGTATCAAAATCACATTTCATAAACAAGTTCATCGAATTATCTTTCCAACCATAATTCACACGACTTCTAATTCTATCGGACGACTCCGCAACAGCTTCTACAAAGTAAGTGCGCATATTTGCACCTTCTGTTTTGCACTGCTGTTTTGGTCAGCTTCTGATCCTAATTTGAAAACCTTTTATAAACAAAAGTTGTTCATAACATCCTAAAATAGTAGACTGGAGAGTTTAAGAATTTTTACTTAAGGTTTGATATTTTTAATAATCATATGAAACTGTAACAATGAATCTGTCCAAGTCTGTTTTAACATTGCAACAACTATTCTTTTCCTATGCATTTGATTTCTTTATTACTATGGTTAATAGACATAACCATAACCTTAAACATAAGTTCTAATACATATAATCATACTAATTCAGGGGTTCACCATTCCTATTAATCAAGTCATAAATCCAACTCATACTCAAGAACTCAATGTGAGTATTCATAATCCTTTTTTCTTTTATGTTTTTGGGATGTGACATGTATACATATTCAATTCTAAATCTTTCTTGTAAATCATACGAGTCAATTAAGTCTTGTGTGTATTCTATGCTTTTGTGATAAACTTGTTGGATTAATCTTTCATGTGGTTGTCAATCTTGCTTACTTACTTACTAGCATGTGATCATTAACTTTCTAAAGCCTAAGGTAACGATGATAGCGCTATTGGTTTGACACCCGGCCAAACGGGCTATTGTAGACGGCATTTGGGTATCGAAACCGAAATTCTTAGTCTAACCCGTTGGTTAGGGACACTTGTCAACAAAGGTTTGATCAATGCATTTGGTTTAATCATACTTGCTTGAATTCATACTTTGGCTCTTGAATCGTGTTTTAAATGTAGTATATGTAACAAAACTTATGTTTACTCACGAACTTTCTAGTTGACCTTTATTTTATACATGTCGTAGGAAATGCCTCTTGAGATGCTTACAATAAAATGACATTTAGGATGCTTGTGGACCTAGTTAATAAATCAAACTTTATTTTATTTTATGTTATATGTGTTCGTATAATTTATGGTTTCTTTGTAAGACTTATATAATGGGGTTGATTAAATAAATAATCACTTTAATAGTGTCACGTGTTATGGACAATCTACACAACCCGACATATTCCGCCGTCGGTTGTGGTGTGACATTTAAATCATTGTTACGGTAACTTAGGACACCATTATTAGGTTAATTGTGAAAAAAAACTGTTGGTGTGTAATCTAGTATTTTAGCATTCAAATCAAATTCAATTACCAAGTAAGTATTAATAGCCTATTTTATTGTGTTTATTATTTGAGAAAATCATGTGACACCTATTCAACCATTGTTATTCTATTCAAAAGTCAATTTAATACATATTATGTTATTACTTGCAATATGTGTTCGTAGTTAGATCAACTAGATGTTAACACTATCATTAAATAATGCAACCATGACAACAATTATAAGTCTATTAATTTGACAAACACACTCCATATGATCATTTGAGTGGTGATTGAAACTGGATTCATACAATTAATCATAAGGCTTCGTCTGTATATCGAGTCAATTCAGTTTTTAGGTTTAATTATGTTTGGTTTGTCTTTTATGTTACACTATTGTATTATATGTTTTGATATTGTCTGGTGAATTGAATTGTAGCTATTTTTTTAACTAACTCATTACTTTTTAAATGATTTCAAGAAATGCGGCTTAATGGTCTCCTATATGCACATTTAAGGCTTTGACTTAATCAAAACAAAAGACATTATTATTATTATTGTTATTGTTATTGTTATTGTTATTGTTATTATTATTATTATTAGGCAAATTAGATTTTAATAATCTAAACTATTACCTATTGGCCGATAATAATCCATACTATTAATTTGGCCGGTAACACTCCCAACTTTTATTTTTATAACCAACAACAATCCCAGTGACATAATTTTTAATTTTTTACGCTCAATTTGCATCTATTTTATTCTAAATTCAGCTTGTATGTTTTTTTATTTTGTTCATAATTATTGTTGCGAACCGAATTGAGTCCAAATCAAACATAAAAAATTGAAAATTATGTCACTGGGATTGTTGTTGGTAATAAAAGTGAAAGTTGGCAGCGTTACCGGCCAAATTAATAGTATGGATTATTATCGGCCAATAAGTAATAGTTTGGATTATTAAAATCCAATTTGCCTTATTATTATTATTATTATTATTATTATTATTATTATTATTATTATTATTATTATTATTATTATTATTATTATTATTATTGTTATTATTATAATTATTATTATTATAATTATTATTATTATTATTGTTGTTATTATTATTGTTGTTATTATTATTATTGTTACTTATTATTGTTATTCTTATTATTCTTGTTATTATTGTTGTTGTTATTATTGTTGTTGTTATTATTAATGTTATTATTATTAATGTTATTGTTATTATTATTAATGTTATTATTATTATTATTATATTTATATTTACTTGAGTTTTTATTTGATTGTAATGTATTGTTTGACAAGAAATCGTCAATGACAAATGCATTTAACATTATTTTAACTTATTTATTAAAGTAAATTGTAAATTTTATCCTTTATAATATACTAGTTTATGGACTAAGTTCTTTTTTAAATAATTGCACTCTTTAATCTTTATGTGAAAAATTGTTATGAATTTCATCTTTTTCACTAAGGGACATTAACTTTTTCGGTTAACTTACCTCATGTGCATTACACATGAGGGCATTTTAGTCCTTTTATTAGTTTTTTAATTAAAACAATAAATATCCACCTTAATCATATTCATCAAATCACCATCTTCATCTTCATCTTCATCTTCACGGTGAAACCTTACCACCACCATTATAGCAAGACAACTGCCGACGACCACCTACCATCGATGAATGTTGCACCGCCGCACCCCATAGTGTGCAAGCTACCCCCTCCCTTTACGTCTCTTTTGTCGACAACCCTATCCTAATCATCACCAACCTCTTAAACCTAGACATTCTTGTCGGCTGCTACACAACCACCAATGTCGTAACTCTTATCATCCAAGCTACCCCCATGCTTTGATCATTAACAGCTTTACAACCACCACTCCCACACCCTACCATCACACCTAAAGTGGTAATGGAAACAAGGTTAAAATCTTTTCATGAAGATGAATAACCTTTCTTATAAAGTTT
This sequence comes from Flaveria robusta, assembly GCA_025506415.1. Taxonomy (NCBI): domain Eukaryota; kingdom Viridiplantae; phylum Streptophyta; class Magnoliopsida; order Asterales; family Asteraceae; genus Flaveria; species Flaveria robusta. The sequence continues at coordinate 11,788,839 of CM046468.1, read as the reverse complement.
AGATCTGGTTTCTATATTTTTAAACCCAAATCCATATTTGAACACATGGAAGAATGGGGTTTCTTGAACTCAGATTTAGAGTTCTTGGCGATGGGTGATGAATTGGATGGTGGATTTAAGGTTCTTTGTGGTAGACTTAGATTTAGGGTTTTTGGTGGCTTAAACATATGGCGATGGTGATGGTATGATAATTGAACACATGGTAGTGAGGGTGTTGGTGGTAGTGGTGATGGTGGAGTGATGGTAGTGATGGAGGAGTGATGGTGGTGGTGATGTCAACTGATGGGGATAATAATCATAATCCAAGAATTATTCTTTACGTATAAAATGACCAAAATACCCTTATGTATAGTACACATGAGGTGAGTTAACTATAAAAGTTCATGTCCATTAGTGAAAAGGATAAAATTCATAAAAACTTTTCACTCAAAAGATAAATGATGTAAATTTTTATGAAAAAGGACTCATTTCATAATCTGGTATATTATACAGGACAAAATTTATAATTTACTATATTTATTATCATGTGCTATGAATAATTGATTAATTTTCGTCCGCCCCGATAATTCCGTTAACGGTTGGGATGTAATACTTATCATTAAGAATAAAAGATGTATATGTTTTTGACAATTAATCAAATATCTCCAAAGTGAGATGTGGCTAGGGGCATGTTGCAACTAGAACAACACAGGCAATCTCTCGATCTAACCTAAATCAAACTGTTTTCGTTTTGGTAAACTCCCGAACCCAACCAAACCTGCCTTCTAACCTTTTCAGAACTCCCACCCATGCAAGATTCATAGTTCTCAATTGGAATTTTCATCTTTTTCAAGTGAAGTACTAGACTTTATGTAAAGGTTACCTTTTAATCAACCTTATGACGTGCTATATTTTACACCAAATAACACATCACATTCATCCATCCATTGTATGTCATGTAGAGTTTTGTACATGACATGTTATAAAGGTTACCTTTTAATCAACATTATCTTAGTAAATTAACAAAAGTCTACCACTCAACTTAAGTTAATAAGCATGCTTACCGGTCATGTAAACACATGTTTACGCATTATAGCAAGCAAAATTAATTCATCATGTTTATCCTTAATTGGACAAATTAATTAACTAAAAAACCTTTAGGAAGTTGTGTTTACTCACCTTTACTTAGTCTTTACTTTGATTGTTTCTCTCCACTGGTCGTTGAGTTACTGGAGTCAACCTAATACCAAGATAGTGCTAATTAATTCATTTGTTGACTCGATCAACCAACCTTATCCCTCACCCAACTATATTTATTTTTAGTCAACTATTAACATCCATTAAACCATATTTTAGCATTAAAAGAATTGAGCTTTAAGCCATTTCAACTCGTTTGACCCCTTTGATGCAATCCTTCCAAATTCATCTTTTCATGACTTTCAACTACATCTTTAACACTCTAACCCGATTAACTATGAGTACAAGTGATCATTTAAAATCAAACTTTTACAATTTCACTAGCCAATACATCAATATGGGGTTTTGAGTTCATTTTGCTATAACACACTATCAATCTGGATGGTTAACAATATGTAACAATGTTGTCATTAACTTGTGATTCTAAAAGGTCACACAACGAACAATCATAACTATTTAATATGTTTAAAAGAGTTTAAACATATTAAAGCATATAAAGTTCATAAAAGTGATCTGGAAGACTTTTTTAAAAAAAACAAACAGCCCCTTAGTGTTAAAGCATATAAAGTTCATAAAAGAACTTACTTAAATCAGTGTTAGTGCATATAAAGTTCATAAAAGGTCTTACTTAAATCCGTTAAACTAATAGATTTATATTAAACTTGAACATACAATTGGATTTGGTTTAGGATGAGAAACTTAAACCCAAAGTTTGGGGATTACAAACAGGGTGCTTGGGATCTCATAATGATATACCATCATCACAAGTTGCAATCCCTAGCACACCCACACACCTTATTGGTCACCTCCTCATCTGTCCTTTCCTTTACTCGGGGACACAAAGGAGAACCAAGACCAAACCCATATCGCAAACTAAACACAGTTCGGGTTTTGTGGTTTTGGCTTTTTAGCTAGCACATCTATTCATTGTTTCATTGCAGATTACGTTATGTCTCATGATCAACGAGTAGTGCTACAAACAAAATTGAATGTTTAGCGAACAATTAGTGAACCGTTAGGCGGTAAGTTTGTTTATGTTCATTTATTTAATAAATGAAATATGAACAAGAAATTTCTTTCATTTAGCTAAACATACAGACGTAAACAGAAACTGTGTTCATTCACTTATGTTCATAAACATTAGGTGATGTGTTTATTTATGTTCATTCGTTTATGTCCGTTTGTTTTCCTTTGTATTTGTTTGTATTAATTTGTTCATTTAAATGTTTTTAAGTTTTATATTTTTATTATATTGGTTTTAATTTCTAAAAATATGAAACCTTACTTATATTATACGTCTCCATCAACACCGTCTATTTATTTATTTTTGCTGGATTCTGCGTAATATTTGTAATGAAAAATGCAAATTTTACTCTATATGATTATATAATTATTTGTATTCGTTTATTTTCATAGATGTCCGTTTGTGTTTGTTTATTTTCATGAATATTTGTTTGTGTTCATTTGCATTTGATAAGTGTCCGTGAACAATTTATGTACATAATTATTTTCTTAATGAATAAACACGAACAAAAAATCTTGTTCGGTTAGTGTTCGTAAACAGTTGCTGAACAAGTTCACATGCGTAAGTAACGAACACGAACAAGGGTTTGTGTTTCGTTCGGCTTATTTGTCGCCTTATCAACAAGATATAAGGTAAAAGTTTATAACTTTCACTACAAGAAAAAGAGTCAATGGCGACTAGACATATGGCGACGACATGTCGTCGCCATAGGGTCAGCTTGGTTTTTGGCTACAGGAGACCTACGGCGACGACCAAGTTGTCGCCTTAGGTCCAACCTATCACGACGACAAAATGTCGTCGCCAATAATTGTCGCCATAAGTCATTTTATTTTATTTTTCATTTATTTTTAATCATACAAAAAAATTAAAAATTTGCGTCCATCCTATGGCGACAACATGTCGTCGCCATAGGTAAAAAACCATTTTTTTTCTTTTTTTTCCTCTAAATAACTTGAAGGGAAATAAGCCCGCCTTTTATGAAACATCTATGGCGACGACATGTTGTTGCCATAGGTAAAATACTATTTTTTTCTTTTTTTCCTCTAAATAACTTGGAGGGAAATAAGCCCGCCTTTTATGAAACATCTATGGCGACACTATCGTCGCCATAGGGTGTTAAAATTTTTCGAAATTTTAGATTAATAAATATAATAATTATAATTATTAATATCATTATTAATAATAATTTATGTACATATCATTGTTATTGTTAAAAGTATTATTGCTATTATTACAAGTATTATTGTTATTATTTGCCGACAACTCTGTGGCGAGGACATGTCGTCGGGATAGACCTTTGTGGCGACAATAGTTTTGGCGACGACAATAAAATGGGCTATAGCGACAAGGCTGTCGCGACGACATGTCGTCGTCATAGCCTATGGCGACGACAACTGCACCCCATCGTGACGACAAATGTCGTTGCCATAGCCCCGTTTTCTTGTAGTGTTTTGACTGTGGTTTGTTTTGGTTTCATTATTCTCACAACTCGACTCCTGTTGTCTTTTTAAATAAGATCAAGGACATCCCGTATATCTTTTCTTGCTACAAAATTACTTTATACGCACAACGAAATCCCATATACATTTTTTTCACTAGGTCCACATTTTCATACTTTGATCTAAACAAGTTTCAAGTTATTTTAGTCGATTATCATCAATAACTTGTGATAAACATTTTTTTTTTCAAATTCACCATTTAGGTCAATATTAGGTCAATTCCATCAAAGAAATCCAATACCCAATTCTTGATTGATTTCCATACTCGTCATCCATGAGTTCTAACAATTTTATAAGTCACTTATGATGTTACTTATTTATACCACAATTACCCAAAATTTCAAGCAATCTGTAAAACCTGTTCAAAACTCTCACCGGAGACACCATCTCGCCAACTCCATAATTTCACCCTATTATTGAATTCAGTGTACCCTAATAAGCTTTAATCATCATGTGTGATGATAACCTATTAGATACTAAAACAAACAACCATCAAAAGGTAGTGTAGGTGTAATACGTTTGTAAGTTCTCTTAAAAGATTCCCTAAATAAACATTTTGGATGGTTAGCGTCGCTAACAAAATATATACTAAAACAACCTTTTTGTATAATGTTGAGAATCGTTGATTCTTCTTCAGGTGTTAACGAACCTTATTCAAGTTATGATTTCAAATTGAGAACCAAATTAACTTAACCAAACTTATATCAAGATTTTGTTGAGTTATCAATTGCCACATATGGCCCCTTAAGTTTGCTTCGGTTGAACTTTGGTTACCAATATATGTATTTACGTTTTTGGCTCAAAAATCATCAAGTTTTAATATTTTCGTCCAATTTCGATGTTAATCAGAATGGGCATATGTAAGATAGCCTATATAGGAAAATTTAAATGTAGATAAAGATGAAAATATGCAAAGAAAAAAGATGAGATGATTGTTAAAATGATGGGTGCATCTATAGGATGGAATTCTTATTTTAGTCATGTCCGATTTCATCATAACCTATAATTATAACATAATGAACACTTTACAGAGATCATTTGAATAATGTTTCGGTTTGTACACTTGTTTTTGAAATCTCGATGTCTACTTTCGGGTTAGTAAAGATTATTAGGGATGTTGTTGTAAGGTTAGAGAATTTGTAACCCCGACTTGTGAAATTTAATTCACTTGTGACTTGACTTACATTTGTAGTGGGTTTTTTTAGGAGCTGTTAGTTAGATTTTTACTGGTCATTAAGATGCTATATGTTAATAGTTTATAGTCTCTAAATAGTTAAAAGATAACTTTAAATCTGAATGGTTAAAAGATAACCATTAAAATGTTACATTTAACCATTTAAACTTAAGGTTATCTTTTAACTATTTATAAACAATTAAAAAACAGCTTTTTAATAACATTAAAAGAATACCAAACAACCCTTAGTCATCTATAATTTCCATTGCAATAAATGAAAAATAACACCCAGATGAAATGGTTTTTACATATGTTTTTAGAATTAAATGTTTGTAACCTAAATTTTTTTCTATTTTTTTCAAATAACGATTTAACAATGTTGGTTTGCATATCATCTTCTTTTTTGATATGTATATAGTGATACGTGATTGGCTTAGAAAAACACATGGATCATTAATATAAATGGTTCCGATTGATCTAAAGACCATCTCCAACATTATGATGTAGAAATTAGTGGCCCACATGAAAGAGAGCAGGAGAAGGAACGACAGGAGTAGAGTATGTGACGAGTAGAAGGGGAAAGTGAAATGGAAAGCGGCAGAATTGGTAGGGAATTTGGAACGCCCGTGGGAGGAGGGAAGACAAGCCGGCGTGGAGAGACAGTGACGCGCGTCCCCACTCCATTAGAGATGGTGTAAGGTAAACGAATGGTCCATATCTCATTCTGCAGTCTTTAAGACCCCTTGTGAGGCATAAGATTGGGAATGTTTGTGATTGATCCTTTCTAATCTTAAAAGGAATGAAAGTCAGACTGTCTGTTTGATCTTAATGTCGATAAAAGTCAAACTTTTAAAATTTGACAAAAACCCACTGTATGCGTATGAGATATATAAGAGTATACAAATTGAGATAAGACAAGAGTAGTTGTAATGGGTTGCAATAAGCGCATTAGCGACATGTAATGCCCTGTATGGCCTCATCCCAGTGGGAGCTTTTGTTTTTTGGATCAAGAACTGCAGCATAAGAAGCTGTCTTCCTCAATGCAATCACAGAACAAAGTGGCATATCATATATTTATTGTAAGCATTTAAGATGTGACTATTTCAAGTAGTAAAGTGTTCAATTCTACTTATTATGTATTTGTCCAACTTTTGGCATGAAAATAGCATAATTATCTGAAATCATGTCACTAGCAGTGATAGAAAGATTGCTGCAAATCAACTGGCCCAAAGGTTACAAAGAATTCAGCAGATATGATTGCTTATTTTGCTTATCCCTTCAAAACAACAATAACTTACCCTCAATTCCCATTTTCAAAATGAAGAAACCAGGAAAACCAAGTTTTGACTAAATAACTCCGAGCACCTAATCCTTCTAGTAGAGGTTTTAGTTTCAAATCCAACTTCTACTGGTTTCTGCCTATAATCCTTAAAGACAATTGCCCGGGGCAAGCAATGTTTTACCTAATTCTATTGGTTGGCAGGTTATTGGTGAGTTTTCCTATGACATGTTCTCACGTTTATCTAAAGAACCGTTCAATTGAACATACAAAACAATGTATTGTCTATATCACCATATCATGAAGTACTCCATGAACCACATTCAGAAATGTTTAAAAGACAGCAATTAAGTCGATGAAAAAGGCAAAAAACACAGAATTCTACATGTATTTGATCCTGGAAAATCAAAAGACAAGAATCCACTATAAGTAGCAGTACTTTCATTCATAGACCTAAAGCTCAAATCAATAACATGTATACTCAAGCATATGCAGCCATAAGTAAAACATAAAACCCAACGAAAGCTACAACGAACCAGTATCATCCCTTCACCAACTCGAAGGCAAGTAAGCATGAACAGCATATCCAGTCTTCCAATTATCCAAGTACACAACTTTCCTCACAGCCCACACCGAAACAATCATCACCATGATCATAATCGCCCTCTGAACAACCGCATTCTTCACCCTCACCAAAACATGAGTCACAAACGCCAACAACAACCCGACAATCGAGTACAAAAACCCAATAGCAAACCCCTCAGCACCCAACTGCATCCCAGACCCCTGGTAGAAGAACACCAGCTTGTTCGGATCGTTCCTATCGGATATAAACATCGGCATTTTGCGGATAATGTTATGCATAGTACCCGAAACGCTAAAGAAGTACACAAACACAGATCCAGAAAGCCAAAACCTCTTATCATGAAACAAAGTTTCACCAGCTAAGAGCTTTTTGATCAGAAACGGTAACGAGATGATAAAAGCAGCAATCAATAACCCTAATTGAGTTTTCGACAGAATCGGGGGACGATGAATGGGACCTACAGTGAGTTTCGTCTTCGATTGGATGAATGCCGCCATCGAATCAGCTAATCCGGAGAAATCTCCGGCGTCCATAGCGATCGAATCGGAGTTCAAAGTCACGGCGTCCGGCGGAAGGAGACGAATATGCGGTAGCGCGTTGACGCCGAATTGAGCGAAAGTTGCTTGCGATTCACCGAATTCGATATCGCAGAAGAAGAGCTTCGATGCGGATTGTGAGTTCTGGTTGTTGATGGAGAAGGATTTGGATAAGAGGAAGAATTCCGATTTGAGTGATTTGAGATGGAGTTCTGATTTGTCATGGAGCTGTACGGCGTCGAAGAAGATGATGAGATTGAAGGATCGGGGTTTGGTGGTGATGATGCGGCGGAGGAGGTTGTCGGAGAGGTGGATGACGCCGGAGGAGGAGCGGGATTGGATGGATTGGAGGTCGGAGAGTAGATCGGCGTCGGCGGCGGTGGCTCCGGCGAGATGTGGTGGTGGTGTTAGGGTTAGAAGTAGTGTTGTTAGTAAGAGGAAAAGGGGTGATATCGGAGAAATCGCCATTGGTGGATCTAGTGAAGTGGTTTAGGGTTTGTTTGAAGATTAATGAAGACGATGACTGGAATTGACTTCGAATTTTTTTGTTTTGGGGGAATGCGTCATTGCAGCCAATGATATATTGCCACGTCAACATTTTGAATAAAACTTTTTTTAACAGGAAACACGTTTCACTAACATAGGGTTATAGAAGATTGGACATCGATTAAACTTAAAATATACACAAACCTGACCGTTCTAGCGTTTTTAGAAGTTGGCTTAATCGCTGTCCATTCGATCTCGAGCGTCTTGATGACGTCTGAAATCTTAACTACGGCACACGGTTTGTTAGATAAGTTAAAGTCATTTTTTTCTTTTTTAGATGTTAATAGATCTCTTGTAAGAATTTTTTTGTTGCTTGATTTTCTTGTACCAGTTTATAAATTTTAAGTGGATCTTGGATCGAGAATGCGAAATTAAAGGACGGCTCCACCAGCTTACATATTCTCATACTATAATGACATTGAAACAACAAATGAATAACTGGTTGATGGTTTTTATTTTTTATCAGCATAAAATATGCATTTGTGATTTTGTGAAAACATTTATTTTGTTTAATGCAACCAGTGTAGGTAACCAATTTATTTTCACGCTACACCTAAAGACAAAATTTCGAATCAATCGTTTATACACTTTCAAGCTAGGTTTCAATCCCATCTCCAGCATTTCATCATGCAATTTCATGGCTTTTTTCAGCTCGTTCTCGCGAAAAAATCCATTGATCATGATCACAAAACTTTCACTAGTAAGCAAGTTCTTGATTCTCATGTAATCAAAGATTCTTTCAGCTTCTTCAACCCTCAACACCTCCAACAGTGCAGTTATCAGTGCATTATAAGCTGTTGAATCCATACAGCAATCCTCCTTCTCCATATAATTATGTAAACTAATGGCTAAATCGATTTGCGACCTCTTGCAATAATGCTTGATCAAAAGACCACAACAAGAACCTTCAAGAAAAATGGATTCTTGCAGAGCCAACTCTGCAAGCTCTTCTGCTTCTTTCCATCTGCGTTTCTTGCATTGAGAAGTTATGTATTTTGATAGCGCGGTTGGGCTCGGCTTATGCCCTTTTGAGATCAAATCTTTAAGTAAAAAATCAACTTCTTTTGATGCATTTTCATTGCAAAGAATGTTGATAAACTCATTATAAAAGACAGTGTTGATTTTAACTCCTCTATGTTCAATAATGTGATACATCTCGATAGCTTCTTTTACGCGATTTTCCATAGACAACGCTTGGAGCATACAACCGTAAGTCTTGTGTCCTAAACTTCTTTGTACATCACAAGCAGTCTTGAACAACATCTCTGCTGCATAAGTCTTTTTCATGTCACAAAGCTTCTGTATAACTGAATCGCGTTCGGTTAAAGGTTTTGAAATGTACCCTTTTTCCGCCATGGATCCCATCGTGAATTCAATCATCTCATCGTTCTTATATCTACAAGCACCATTAAGAATCGAAGCAAAAGTATTAAACCCTGGTGTGTGCTTTCTCTTAGACATTTCGTCGAACAGGTGTGATGCAACTTCAAACATCCCCATTTCACTGCAGCAATCGATCACTAGATCATATAACAATGGATCATTTACACCCAAATTGATCAACTTAAGGATTGCATCGATCTTCCTCTGTTTGCTGAATATTTTCGCAATTATCCTCAGAGTAAACCGATCAATCAAAACCCCATGTCGAATCATGACACCATAAAAACACAAACCCAGCTTAACTTCATCGTTTTCATATAACGCATTAAGCAATGTTCTACATGAACGAACTGAAAACAACTCATTTCGATCTGAATAATTAGTCAAATCTCTGATTAGATTGAAAAATTCAAAGGCTTGGAAACTCAGACCCTTTTCGCAATACCAATCAATAACACAATCGTAAACTGTTAAAGATTCTGAGCTACAAAAGCTTTTATCTTTTCCACTTGATTTGATCAGAGATCGAGCAATTTGACCAGGTGGGTTGTTCTGAAGTAGCGAGTTCAAGATGGGTTTTGAAGGATTAACCAAACCCGAACCGATTAACAGATGGGTCAATCTGCATTGAACAGCGACATCTGGTTGAAAAGATGCGTTCTTGATTGCCCATTTGAAGAAATCTAAGGAGATTTGAGGTGGAATTCGTGTGGTGTTGAGGATTTGGAGGAAGATAGATGGGGTTAATTTGGATTTGAGATTTAGGGTTTGTAGAATTGAAGGCCAATTGTGTCTTTGTTCAAGAATTGATGATATTTGAGAGACTAATTGTGTGTGGTTGATTTGGGTTCTCCAGTTTTGAGTTGTTTTGGTTGTGTTGTTGCAGAGTGATTTGATCAAGAGTTTGGTATTCTGCATAACGTCTGCAAGATTTTGAGTGTGGAAAATATTCTTAGTATGTAAGAGCATTTACGGTAGGTTTCTTATATTTAAGTGAATGTGTTTTTTATAATTTAAGAAATAGTTGTAAATGGTTGTGAGTGAAAAAGAGAGAAAAGTTACTGTTCATTTTGTATATTTGGGGAATCACTGTTCAACCCTTATAAATTTTTTAATATTTTTGAAAGTGGTTGTGAGTAGAAGGGAGAAAAAAGGTAATGATAAAAGTATAAAAAAATATTATTTAATTGAGAAGGAGAGAGAAATAGTAGTGTTTTTAGTGTAATTATAAGGATAAGGATATAAAACCTGATGTGAATGCTCTAATGTGGGTGAGAAGCATAGTTTATTGTTCACATTTTACTATTTCTAAAATTTCTTTAGTGCATTGTTTGTCATGTTTTCTTTTCATCTTATAAAAACATATACTTCCTCTCGTGTGAAATAGGAAGAAATGGTAGGAGATAGAAGATGAGGACCTAAAGATTTATGCACCCTCAAATTATGAATTGAAGATGAAGATTCGATAATGATAACCAGATCATGTTTTTCTTATCGGCAATATTTCCTTCTCTTCTTTTGCCTTGGTTTGATTCCCGTCAATTCCTTCCATTTAGGTTTGCATCTTTTGTCGCCGACGGCTCGTATTAATGCATCTTTCTTTTGTCATTTGTAGGTGATGAGAGGTTGCCACGTTACATGTTCGTCATTGTCTTTGGATGTATTGCTTCTTTTGTATTTTCCTCTACTATGCTTTGCACTGGTATGCTATTTCTTTTTTGTTGCTTGTTGTTTTCTTTTTAGCTTGCATGTTCTTTTTTCATTTCTTGAAAAGAAATTATTTTGTATATGGTGGTTTCTTTCTTCATGTCTTGATTATGTTTTTTATGGAATTTGTAAGTCTATTGATCTTAGTTTTATTTTGATTTTAGTAGGTTTCAGTTGAAGTCGAGATTTCATTGACGGGAAACTCATATATTTCATTAATAACATCTTAAGTTGATGTCAATGATTCGTATATTACTTGCATTTCAGTATTTCACCAATGGAGTAGAAGTTTGGTATTTTGAATATTTTATGTTGCATGCGTCTGCTACACAAGTATGCTTTGCACTATTACCAATAATTTAGTTGATTGGTATTGTGTTTTTTAAAAATTAGGCTTGATGTCATGCACAAACTCAAAACTCATGGCTAATTTTTTATTTAAATTGAGCTTTTAGCTCCGTTAAATTCTCCTTTAATTGAGCTAGAAAATGTAGATTCCTTTGTGAATCCTACTACTCTAATAAAAAAGTAATTGGGGTTGCCACATGACATATTTCTAGAGCTATTATTGCCACATGGCAAGATTTTAGCTAATGCATTGCCACATGACATCTTCACAACATACAAATGTCATGTGTTATTTTATTAGCCATATGATTTTAAAAGGAAATTCTTAAATAATATTTAATGTCTAATTAAGCAACATTCCAAAATTAGATTTTAAACTTTAATAATTGAAACAAAAAATTAAAACCTTTAAATTTTTAAATTTAAAATTCAATCTGTAATTAAATCTAAGATTTTATGAAAAAGTTTTTAGATATTTATAAACATTAACTAGCTTTAGTAAACTCGTGTATTACACGGGTTGGAAAAAAAATTGATATAATGAAAATTTATTAATTATAAATCTATATCTAAAATAAGATATGATTGGAATTTTTCTTATAATAAATAAAATAAAAATTTTATTTTAAAACAAATGTTTTTAAAAATGTCATACTTAAAAAAATTTCTTCTATAACTCTCAATTTTAATTATTTTTTGTTTATAAAGATTTTACTTTTTAAAAACACCAATTATAAAATATTTTGTATTTTTAAAAAAGTGGTTGTTTTTTAAGGATGCTTTAAAATATAAATGGTTTAAGAAAAACTTTAGAAAACCAAATAGTTTTATAAAAATATTTAAAATATCAAATGGTATTAAGAACAACAATTCAAAATGGACGGCTTAAACACAATAAAAAGCAAACAATATATTAAATATTTTTAAAAAAAATTATTCTTGTATTTAAAATGTATTTTATTATATAATAAATATATTAATAATGAAATAATAAAAATATTAAACATTAATAAACTTTTGAAAAACAAGAATATAAAGCTTTTCTTAGTAAAAATAATACTATAGTTTTAAAGGTAAATTAAATTGATGGTCTGACACGAGTAAAATGTCAATTTCATAAATTTTAATATTATTAACTGTTAACTAATAAAACTTGGGACCACAGATGAAAAAAAAATATTGTTAATCATATTCAGAACTTTTAAACTTTAAATACTTCTAAAATTTTTACATAATATAAGGACCATGCATGTAAATTACTTTATCTTAAATTTAACTTTTTTAACCCGTGTAACACACGGGTGTTTAGGCTAGTTTTATACATAATAAGGTAACAAGCGGAAGTTTTACTTGATGAACATGTGATCTTGTTCATTGAGAAAGATTGTAGATTTAAATATCAATAAGAAAAGAAATACAAAGATGACTACTAAAAATGGCAAAATGCATGAAAGACTTGTTTAAATTTGCTTGACGAGCAAAACATTTCGGACTACTCTGAATATCCAAAAACATCGAATCAGTAGGTTATAAATAAATGTTTTTAAATAAAAGAAATGCAAAGAATGAGATTGCGTGATATAAGGTACGACTTGTAGTACAAAGGTTTTATTAACAAATCCCAGTAGTTGATTATGTAAAAACATATATCCCTTCAGTGGACCTGATAACCTTATGATGCTTACTAGTCTCGCAATCTCATAAGGACTTTAAAGGAAACCTATATATCATCAAAACAAAGTTATATGTGACATTTGAAAATGACATCTATATCAGGGGCGAATTATAAGAGGGGCCGCCCCCCCTCTTTTTTTCGTCTGCAGTGTTAATTATCCGGTTCGTATGTAAAAAAATTTTTTATATAGTAAGTTCGCCCCCCCCTTAAAAAATTTACATATGTTATATTTGCCCCCCCTAACAAAATATACACATGTTAAAAAAAATACACAAGTGCTATAAATATATAAAAATTTACATCTATTAAATTTTCTTAAAAAATAATAAGAAAACTATTTGGGCTTAACTTATTTAAAAAATTTACATATGGGCTTAACTTATTTAAAAATGGGCTTATGACTTATGGTCTTATGAATGCAATTGGCAAAAGCCCAACACACATACATATTATAGTCCAACAAATGAAAAAAGAAAAAAAAACCCATTAAAGGGCCTTGCGACCTGCTGCTGACTTGCTAAGTGCGAACCTTGCGACCTGCTGCTGGTCTCCTCGACTCCTCCTCGTTCGGTTGCTGCTGCTGGCTGCTGCAAAGTGCAAACCTTGCTGCCTTCGCAGCTTCCCTGCTGCTCGTTCGCTGCTGCTGCCCCCTTCGCTATTGCTGCTGAGTGCTACCTTCGCTGTTGTTGCTGCTCTCCTTGAGTCCTTGTTCGAACCTCTTGTTGTCTTCTCCTCTTCATCGCTTTTGCTGCTGCAATTTCATAAATTGAATGTAAGTTCTAATTGTTTAAGTTTTGTTATAACTTATGAATTGATTGATTGTAACCATCTAGGGTTTTAAATTGGGGTTTTAGGGAATTAGGGGTTTATGTCTTTATGAATGATTAAATTGATTGAATGTATGACTATTTGTTGATTTTATGTTGAATTTAGATTGATATATCATGGGAAAGGGGAAAACTATTGATTTTTTTTTCAAAAGAAAGAATGTTGGTGGAAAAATTGATGATGCAAATCATGAGAAACATCAAAAAACCTCAACTAGTGAGTTGGAAAAACATGAAAATCAACAAGAGCATCATGCTTTTGAAGTTCCTTTATCAAAAGAATCAGATGCTAACCAAGTTGATCTTAATAATCTTGAAAGAGACCCAGCTAAACGAAGACAATTGTGGGATTATCCAGTTAGTTTGAGAGAACAAGTAAGACGAGCTTATTTGAATTTTGGACCTTCCCAAATGCATCTTGAAGAGTATCCTAAAGATCAAAAGAATCGTAGATTTCAATACTCTTGGTTCAAGATATTTCCTAGTTGGTTAGAGTATTCTCCATCAACAAATGCTTCATATTGTCTTCTTTGTTATTTGTTTAATGATAAACCAAATGTATGCAACGGTTATGATGCATTTATAGTTAAAGGATTTGACAATTGGGAAAAAGTTAATGATGGAAAAAATTATGCATACTTGAACCATATTAGTTCTTCTCAACATAGAGATGTTGTAGCATACAGTGAAAATTTGTTGAACCAATCAACACACATTGGAAATGTCTTTGCGAAACAAAGTAAAGATTTAATATTGAAGAATCGTTCACGATTGAAAGCTTCAGTTGATGTAGTGAAGTGGTTGACATTCCAAGCTTGTGCTTTACGAGGACATGATGAATCTTCTATTTCAAAGAATCGAGGTAATTTTCTTGAATTACTACAACTTCTAGCTTTTTATAATGATGAGGTTGCAAAGGTTATATTAGGAAACGCTCCTTATAATTCAAAGTATACTTCTGGAAACATTCAAAAAGAAATTCTTAGTATTATTGCAAATAAAGTGCGAAAGTATATTCGTAATGAAGTGGGAGATTCTTACTTTTGTGTCATGGTTGATGAGTCGCGAGATGAGTCGAAAAAAGAGCAAATGGCCATAGTTTTGAGATTTGTTGATGCAAAAGGGATCATACGAGAAAGGTTCTTGGACTTGGTACATGTTAGGGATACTTTATCATCAACCTTGAAAACAAGTATGTGGAAACAACTTTTGCAGTATCAGTTTGATGTTAGTAAAATCCGTGGTCAAGGTTACGATGGTGCTAGCAATATGAGAGGAGAATGGAACGGATTACAAGCACTTGTTCTTAAGGATTGTCCTTATGCATATTATGTTCACTGCTTTGCTCATAGGTTAATTACTTACTTATTTCTCTATTCTTTTCTTCGTTTTGACTAGATACTTTAATGCTTATTACGCTTTTGTTCTTTGCTCACAGGTTCCAACTTACCTTGGTTTATGCTTCAAGGGAAGTTATTCCAGTACATCAGTTTTTTACAAACTTGGTTTCTATTATTAATGTGGTTTGCGCTTCTAGTAAGCGTCATGATGAGTTACAAAAGGCAAAGGCAGATGAGGTTAAGAATTTCTTGGAATTGGGTGAAATCAATTCGGGAACAGGACTAAATCAAGTTGGGACTTTAAAAAGATCTGGTGATACACGTTGGGGTTCTCATTTTAACTCTGTTTGCAGTTTACTTAAGATGTTTGATGTCACTCGTGTTGTTCTTCGTGGAATAATTGAAGACTTATCTCATACTACTTTTTCTCAACGTGGAGATGCTGATGCAGCTTACAGTCACATGCAATCATTTGAGTTTGTTTTTATTCTTCACTTGATAAAGGAAATAATGGGAAGAACTGACACGCTTTCTCAAGCTTTACAAAAGAAATCCCAAGATATTCTCAATGCAATGGAGTTGGTTTCATCAACAAAGATTAGTTTAGATGATTTCAGAAACAATGGATGGGATTCTTTCCTTACACAAGTTATCTTTTTTTGTGAAAAACATCAAATAGAAATGCCGGATATGAACGCTCCACATACTTCTACTCGGTATCGGCCTCGTAAAAAGGATCTTCATGTTACATTTGAACATCATTACCGAGTAGATCTGTTTACATCCACATTGGATAAATAGTTACATGAGTTAAACAGTAGATTCAATGAGCGTGCAATGGAGTTGTTATCTCTTTCTTCAACTTTAGTATCAAAAAAGATTGATGTTGATCAGATTTGTCTTCTTGTTGAGAAGTATTATCCTGAAGATTTTATAGAGCAGGATATGATTCAGTTAAGATATCAATTGGAGATTTTTAATATTGAAAAGACAGAGAATATCAAGTTAAATGGTGTATCGAATATTTCTGATCTATGCAAAACTCTTATGGAAACTAAGAAAAGTGAGACGTATTATTTGGTTGATAGAGTGATTCGGCTAGTCTTGACACTTCCGGTTTCTACTGCAACAACAGAAAGGGGATTTTCAGCAATGAAAATATTAAAGAATCGCCTTCGTAATAAAATGTCAGATGAGTATCTCGCGAATAGCTTGGTGATTTACATAGAAAAAGAAATAGCTGAAAACTTTGATTCGGAATGCATAATAGATGATTTCAAAGATCTTAAAGGTCGTCGGGCTGAGTTGTAATTATTCTTTAAGGTACTCGTCTTTCTCTAGCTTTGTCATTAATATTTTATCACTAAACCATATATTAGATATTTATAGTTTTTAATGTTTGATCTGACCCGAACCGAATCGCCGACCCGATTACCCGAAAATATAACCTCAAACGTAGCGATACCAAAAAAAATAATTGGTCCCGTGGCTGTGACTTCCGCCCCCCGCCCCCCCTATACTTTTCTTTAAGCTCCGCCACTGATCTATATGAAAATATTTGAAGGTATTAAGCATGCCTAAAGCATTAATAATTTAGTACTTCGAGATATGAATGATAAATTTTTATATTGTCTCAAAGAATCTAATCGTATGTGGTACAATCGACTCATCAAATAATCTAAGATACAAGTTTAGTAAAATTAACCATGTGTCTATCAGAGATTCTCTTTTTAGGATTCATATAATCGCAGTTTACAAATATGACTTAAAGATCATTAAGAAACTTTGTAGAACTTTTACAAAAAGAAAATGACATAACTTAATTAATCCTCGACTAATAATTTGTGTATATTTGTTGTAGAATTGCGTTATCAATCTATATCTAAAACATGTTAGCACATTTCAATACGAACAATGTTCATCCGCTAAGCGCATCCATGTTGTACATCGCTATACATACATAAAGATCTCTACCATCCTCAAGTACAGGACAAAGAAGTACATGGTCTAGAAGTACCGTATTTTTGTGTATCAATGCATTAATATTTCTTGTAAATATTATGAGTGATGGTATTATATACTTAGTACATGCTAATGAAATATGACTAAATCCAATGCGTTGCACGTGATATGCTTTTTTCTTTAGCTATAGTTTTGTCCCCTTGAGTTTTCTTACCAAAGATTTTAGGTAGTCAATTTCACCAACATATCATAGAATAAGTTGAATGTTTTAGGAGTAAGGACAAGGGGTTGTTACTATGAGAAAAACATAAGTCTAAACTAGTTGGTTATGATGATGCAGTATAGTTACTAGACCAATATGGAGCTCGATTATGGAGACACAACAAGTTCGTGACGATCAAGAGAAGTCTAACTACACTATTTTGAAGACAACACGAATGTCTCACTCAACTTAAAGAAGACTGCATCATGTATCTAGGTTATCGTTGTCAAAAAAGATTAGACCTCACATATTGAAAATTGTAAGTTAGATTAAGATAAAATATTATACATGATGTATTTTTTTCCTTAACTAAATTTTTCCCACTAAATTTTTTTTTTGTAAGATTTCAATGAGAGAGATTAAGTAGTCCTATAGTATCAATAAATATCGATATTGAAAGACCAAAGCAACATTATCTAGTAGTATAATATTAATGCGTATAGTTAGGGTGAATATAATAAATACAAACTATTTTATAGCTTGACCTCATGTTTGCTTTATGATTTTCATATTGTATTAGGGTGGGAGAGGTGCACACACCATACTACACCATAAACCTATCATTTAAAATTTATCATGTCACGTCATATCACAACACACCACACCACACACTCAAATTTGATGGTGATGGTGTTGTCACACCATACCACATTACACCACTACACCCCCACACACATTATTTTGAGTTGTGCCACAACGAGTAGATTTCAAGAAAGAAAGTGGTGCGGCGTGAATGGGAGGTGATGACGGTGGTGTTGGGCTTTGCCGTGGCCTCCCAATGCTTGTGCCTAGCCCACATTTAGATATTTGTATCTGATGTTCTCTCTTGTATAATCCTACTTCAATAATAATTAATGTTTTTAGATACAGATCAGACGTTAAACCGGACGCCTTACTGGTCTGGTGTTTGGATCGAATTTAAGAACCGTATGATATCATAATTATATATATAGGATATTATATATAGTTATCTATACAATTCAATATAAGTAATTTATACGTGTATTTTATAATTATATATAAAACTTAACAATAATATTATTTCCAATACACTAATTTATTATTCAAGCATACTTTTTTACCCATTAAAATCCTAAAAATAAAAAAAAAAACCAAAATCCGATTCAACCGGTCTGGTTTCGGTCTGACCACCGATTTGAGATGAAGCGGCTGTTCGAACCTCTCCAAAATAAGCCAATGCAGACCGGTTCGAACGCCACTCTGATTTCCGTTCATACCGGCCGGTCGGTCCGGTCTTCTAATAATCCTTAGGTTTTGACATAATTTTACCCAATTTGACCAAAGGAAGTTCTTTGTTAATTTTAGACGCTAGACAAGGGTATTTAGGTCATTCCGAAAAAGGGGTTCCCAACCGATTTAAACAGCATATGATGTATTTGTTAATTCGTTTCTCGTGTGTTTCTTCAACCCACAGGAAATCCAATATCTACGATGGTTTGCGACAAGTGTAAGTCTTCAATCTTCAATCATATTCTTTTACTCTTAATCAATCAAAAGATGTTTCATCTGTTTACTATGATCTTCGTGTCTTTTCGTCATATGAAATTCGATTCGGTGGTATGAAATTTCTAGGGTTTATAATGATTTGGGGCTAATTTGTCAAATTGAAACAGGTGAGAAGAAATTGTCGAAAGTAATCGTACCAGATAAGTGGAAAGAAGGAGCAAGCAACACTACTGAAGGCGGTGGCCGTAAGATCAATGAAAACAAGCTTCTTTCCAAGAAGAACAGGTGCGAATTTCCTTTAAGAACATTGAGTTGTATAGTCTTTAGGTATTTGTGATCTATTGGGGGTATTGTTTAATCATTGAATTTGAAATAATCAATTTCATTATTGATCTAGGAGTTGCGATCCTGATTCGGTGTGATCTGATATCATGGTGCCTTTGAATTATGTTATATGATAATATGAAGCTTGCTACCTTTAGGTATCTTTTTGTTATACATTTATATTGTATTGGTGAACTTTTGAAAGCCTTGTTATGCTGGTTATTTAGTGGACACAGAGGTTTTGTGAAGCAGGTGACTTCATCTTGAAAATAATCATTATTATTCTAGGATTAATTTGGCCTTAGGTAATCCATTTTTACTATATATTTCACTTGATGTGTATGACATATAAATGGATATAGTCATCTAGTTCATCCCCATAAAATACCATTGCCATCTGTACTTGAAGTGTATATATTCATAGAAAGTAGCCAACTACACCAAGGATTTAATCATCTTCTGATAATGATGCATCGAAGCTAAGAGTGAACAGGTGCATAAGTTTAGTTGGATACTGTTGCTTGAGGATGAATAGTTTACCTTTGATAAAGGAGTTACTTTACCTTCACTTTTACATGAGGGAAATCGGGAATACATTGTTTAGAGGTTGAAAACAGAGGGTTGGATGGTTTTCTAACGGGCCAAAATGCGTTATTGGGTTGCGTTGAGTGTCAATTGAATATTATTGGGTCAAAATGCGTTATTGATCTGACCCTAAACACTTTTTATGTCAATTGAATATTAATTACGTCAATAATCTTATTTTTTGATAAAGCTATTTCGGATACACTTTGGATGACCCTTAACCCGTTTAATTAGTTTGACCAGTTTCTTTACACATGTGACCCATTAGAGTTAAAACACAATCCATTGATAAGTAAACACGTTAAAATTGACAGCTATAAGTCATTGTTATGCACACCGAATAAGATATGGTTAATTATGTATAACGTTTTGTGTAATAATTGTTTTTTGTCTCTAGATGGTCACCATTAGGAACAACCAAGTGTATCATCTGCAAGCAGCAAGTACACCAAAATGGCAAGTACTGCCATACATGTGCCTACTCTAAAGGTATATATTACATCTTAAATTTAAATCTAGATTTATGCATTCATTTCTCATTTTTCACCATCCCTAAAAAGTAATCAAATAACATAAGCTTTTTTTTTAATGATTGTGAATGTAGGGGTTTGTGCAATGTGTGGTAAACAAGTTCTCGACACTAAGTACTACAAGCAAAGCAATGTGTAAGTTTAGGCTCCTGCTGTCTTCTATGAGGGCCATGTTTCTTTTAGTCGACTTTTATGACCCATTAAGATTGTAATGTTGACAACAATGTTCCTGTTTATAGACTGCTTTATCAAAATGATCTATAACTAATGAATTTGGTTTAATTTTCTGGATCTTATATAACAATGAATTAATACTGCACCAAAGTATTATTATTTTTTTTTTGTTTTTCTAGTTATATTTATATTGTTTTTGCAATTGCAATGTAATTTTAGTCTGAGAAAGAAATTTCTTCTTGGTTTGAAACCTTAGGTTTTCTGAATCCAACTCAAATTAATTTATCTTGTATAATAATAAAGTATTTAGTCATTCAAGTTTTATTTATAGATAAAATATACCGACCATTTTACTATAAGTTAGCAAGTTTGGACCCATTATGATAGTGATTGTTGGTGGTGTTGGCCCATTAGACACGTTCTAAGTTAGCCAGTTTCGTAAGAGTGACTCATTTTGACCTTTGTATAATTTGAGTGGCCCAATTCAACCCGTTTAGCAAACCGATATTACCCAAATGGACTAATTTCTTGAAGAATAGGTCATGATTGACGGGTCTATTTTTACAAGTACATAGCCAAAAATGTATAGACATATGGTATGACACCAAACATAACACAACTTATGTACATTAAGAGCATATAACCGTTTCCTGTATACATAATCAGAAAAAGAAACAGAACAAAAAGATATTGCTATGTCCTGAACAATACTTACAATTCTGGAACACTAGCAAATTATTTTCAAGATTTTACAATATATAATTTCAAACAATTGGTTATTATACATAAACCAAAAAAATAAATAAATAAATAGATTCCAGCAGATAATGAAAGAAGATTACAAGCAACAAGAAGAGCTAATATCACTTGGATACAGCACAAGTTGCAGTCACAGTAGAAACCATTAAAGCCATCTAGAAACCATGAATCTTGATGTGTTCTTTCTTCACAATGCCAGCCTGGAAAAACCCACAAACTATACATAAAAAAATTAAAACTAAAAATAAAAAATTGATGAAGAGTGTGTATTATCATTACTTGAATGAGGAAGGTAGATACATTCTTCCTTTGATCACCTTGAAGTTGGATAACCTGCATTAAGTATGCAAGTGCAGCACAGTGCATAAGTGCAGTTTATAGGGTCTAAGTGTATAGCGTATAGCGTATATATGCAGCGAGTATAGCTTTAAGCGCAGCCTATAACGGGCTTGAGCGAGTGTTGTTACCTTGCCAAGTTGAGGGTCTTGAACAACGGTACCATTGCAGCAAAACTCCTTTTTGAGGTCTTTAAGTATCTTATTGTAGCTGAACTCTTTCTTTAACCCTTGGACAGTCGTCAGGCTTTTTCTACCATTGCGTTGTTGTATACGTATATGAACGTATTCCTTTGACCCTGCCGCACCCGAGTTCTCAGCATTTGCCTCAGCAAATGGATCTTACTTGCACACAAATAAAATAAAAAAATAAATAAATAAATAAATAAATAATAAACCTAATATTTCTAACAAAAATATCAGATAGCTAAATGGAACATACCAAAGGCAGTTGGAATTTGGATGTCAATCTCAGACATGAAATATGAGTGCTAGAATTGGAGGCAACAAACAACCAAGCAACCAACCAAATAGGCTTCTTTGTGTTAAACACAGCTGAAACATAGAATCACATCACCTTAATTAATATTCAAAACTGCGAAGATAAACAGAGTATAAGTTAATATTTCCTTGCTAGTAATTGTAT
Organism: Flaveria robusta; assembly: GCA_025506415.1. NCBI lineage: Eukaryota > Viridiplantae > Streptophyta > Magnoliopsida > Asterales > Asteraceae > Flaveria > Flaveria robusta. The sequence goes on along the minus strand of CM046468.1, from coordinate 11,766,695 downwards.
TTATGGTCAGGTCCATTTTGACGAAAATTCTAGATCAAAACGCAAATTATAGTCTTAAGAAACAACCTGACCAACCTGGTCAGATGAGTTGGGCGGACTAGCCGGTTTAAGAGGTTTGGTGGTTCATTTCCAGTGGCTAGAAGCCTAGAACTGATTTTCGTGTTTTCTTTGTCAAAATCATCAGTTTGTTAAAAAATGTCAAAATTATAAAGATGATAAATTAAAGAAATACATAAAGATATCGTGACATATTCTAAAATCAAATTAATTAAAACTCAATGAATATGTTTCTATGAAAATTTCTTTAACCATGAGCTATCTATTGAAGACAAAACATATTCCATTATCAATCAAATTTGCAGAATAACAAGATAACATCATCCAAAATCTGTCCCCGTGACAACAGAAACGTAAAGATCACATAAAAAGATAAAATTTTATAACCATCAATCGGATGAATACGAAAACGACGAATCAAAATCACCCATAAAGAAACAACAACGGATCACGATTGCAGGAGATGAAGATCAGATGAAAGGGTGGGTACCTGACCGGAAGAAAGAATCTGCGATCGGAGAAGATGGAGATGGGTCAATGGATTGAATGGTGATATATTAATGAAAATGTAGATGTAGAAGAAGTGGACGGTTGAGACTCCACTTTTATACACACCTCTATTTTACAACCTTAGGAATTTGTAGTTGGCTTTTTACCACCGTATTATGTGCTAGGGGTGCATTTGTAGTTTCCTGTCATATGTTATTATTATTTTTCTGGATGTGAATTTTGTGTGTAATGTGAATGTTGTTACCAACCGGTTGTTAGCAGGGGCGTGTATGGTGTTGTTTGGCGGTGTTGATAAAAATTCTTGGTTGAATTGTAAAGTAAATTTTGAGGAGCGACAGATTAAACTGGTCAGATGGGTGGTTGGTTGGACGGTGGGATGGACGGTCGGTTTTACTAGTGTGATGATTTGACGGTTTGGTTTGATTGTTTAGGGATTTGAACTGATATTTTTATTCTTTTCACAACGTTATTTTGTATTGGAACTTAAAAAATGGTAATAATGATTCATGATTATAATTAAATACACACAATCGTATGGGAAAGTTATTGTACAAACTAGATTTTACATTCGAAGCGTACCCCTTAAGAAAAAGAGTTATGTGAACAATTATAATGCAAGTGACAGAATTTATTACGTAAAAATAGAATTATAATGCATGGTAAAATTATCACATGGGAAGTATTATTTAGTGATTATTTCATATCTGCATAAAAATTTTACGTCAGTGTAATCCTCGTATAATCGTTCTTGCATATCAAAGAAAAACATATGAAACTATTATAACTTGTGCTATATCAAAGAAAAACATTTTGTTTTCTAAACTTTCTATATACACATGAAACTACTACATGTTCTAAACTTGAAAAAAAAATATATAAATAGTAAATATGTCAAATGACCAGCTTCAAGTTTCAAACCAGATCAAACCGTAAAACCATCACATTGTCAAAATTGAACTGTGAATTGACCATTCTAATCTCAAACTCTAATCAAACGAGTTAAGTTTGCTTCTGTTTGGATATTTATGTCGATTTCAACCGTAGATCCACTCACGAATTTATTGAAAGAACTACACAAGAATGAAATTTACAGGTTTACTTCTTCGCTTTTGGTTTATAAATCAACGAAAAATTCATAAACCTTTTCTACATCTAAAACATCATATAGATTAACTATATCACTATATATTTAATCAATGTTTGAAAAATCAACTTGAACCTAACAAAAGCGGATTCTTGAAAACAAAATTAACATATGGGATTGTTATAAAGTGATCAACACGATAGAATAGCCTTAATATGATATAATCTATAGAATGTTTCAAAATCAAAATTGTGCGTTTAAAAATTAAAATGATTTTACGAACTTTATTAAATTATAGACTCTTAGGGTTGGTACATCTCTTCTTATTATAGTAATATTTTCCTATCTTATGTTATCTTCTAGCTCGTAAGTCGATTCACGCCCATAATTATCACAATATTATGTACACCGAATGAATCTATTCGTCCATGAGTTTGCTAGTCTTTTCAATCAATTATCTAAATACACTCTTTAAGTTTGAAATATTAATTATGTTACTCTATCAATAACTTTGAACCGTCATATATAGTGGAGTTAACTTTCCACCTTTGTCAAATCTTACCACTAATTTATTTATTTGTTAACTACCAACAAATACTTTTAAATCCTGTCACCTAGAGCATTTACATCCCATTTCTTATTTTTATCCTTATAATTACACTAAAAATCACTGCTTTTTCTCTCTTTTTTCAATTAAATAATATATTTTTATACTTTTTTCATTACCTTTTCTCTTTCCTCCACTCACAACCAATTTTAAAAATATTAAAAAATTTATAAGGGTTGAACAGTGAATGCTTAAATTTACAGATGAACAGTAACATTTTCTCTCTCCTCCACTCACAACCACTTAAACCATTCCATATAATTTAAAAACTCCCACTCACATAATATAGAGAATGAGATGTGAATGCTCTTAGGTAAATCTAATGACGAAAGATCATCCGGGTAAACCTTATCACTCTTTCATTGGAGATGTTTTTATCAATATTCGAATCCAAATACAAAAACTTGGATATTAGAATTTTGAATATTTGAATTTTGAAGATCCAAAATTTTGGATTCAGATATTGAAATCCACTAACTAGAATTTCATGATATTATAAATTTTGGTTTACTGAAGAAAGCTTTTGAGCTTTCTGTGTTTTGTTTTGTTTTGTTAATGGTGCTTGATTATCTTCTCACCAAGTGGTAAGCTCTGTAAATTTGCAACCTCAACTGCTCAAGGTTTCATCTTTTCACTAATTTTATATGTTAACGCCTGATTAAAAATTCTAGGGTTCTATGTCCTTATGAAGACTTTCATGCATATACATTACATATACTTACATACGTATACATGTTTACACCATCAAATCTCATGCTTGAAACAACATTTGGTTTGCACTTATTCTGAAGTAATTATCTAGCTTAGGGGTTTTTTATTTTGGATTATTTCCTTTTATTAATTAAGTTTTAATTGTCTTATTCCAGGTTATTCTACTTATTTCAAATGGTAAAAAATCAAATGACTAGGGTGATTAGGATTGCTTCTGGATAGTCTTTAGAATTAGGTTATTGCATTTGCATCTTTCGTTTGGATTATTGGTATTGTTTATGGCTAATGCTAACCTTTTGTTAAACATTTTATTGCTTAGATTATATGTATTTAATGCTTTGATGCATTCACAAAACTTGATGAGTCTAAGTTTAATCTTATATTATCCTAAAGTATGTTTACTGATGGTTTGATATGCTTTGATTTAAGGTTTATAAAAAAGTGGCTTAAGTAAGGGTTTGTGTACTTCTAGAGCTACTTTCATATCTAACTTCATTCTGTTGTATTTTTAGATCATTGCATTATTTTAGTTTTGGGCAAAATGTGTGTTTGAATTAACCTATGGTTTTTTGCTTCACTACGATAAGATATGTATCTAGAAGTGAAACAATTGAGATTTTGCTATGTTCTTGGAATGTCTTTGTAACTTGATGCATTTTCAAGAACGGGTGGAAATGTACATCTGTGATCCGCTCATTTTGTACAATCCTTTTATTATTAAACTTTCACAATCAGGGTTTTTGTAAATTATAATGTGCGTCTTGTGTTTCAAATGTTAAGTTCAAATTTAGTAAAAAAGGTGAAAACTTTCTATGTTTGTTAAGTGTGGCTATGATTTTTGCAGTCTTAACTTTTTAGTTAAATTTTTGCTTCACTTTGCAAGAATCAGACAATCAATAGTAACGTTATTGTTATGATTAGGCTTATGTGAAATAGTAGAACACAAAGATCTCATTATTGAAGTTTGAGGTAGGTTTACTTCCTTTGTTTGCTATGACTAATTTGTGTAGTTAGATTTCCCTTTGCAGGGAACCTTTCGGCATTGTAGCCAAGTTGTTTAGTAGATAATGCCATATGTTTCTCCTCAAGGTACTTTATTTGGTTACCTTTTGATCTATGTAACCCATTCGGTGTATTTGACCCGTTTTATTTCTGTTGTAAATTACTAATTCATTTGACACTCAAAAGTCAAATATGTATTAAGACTTCAAGAAAATTGGATTTAAGGAACTCTTTATTTTTTTTGTCTTGGAAATAGAAGGTTAACATGCTCAACAATTAAGTAGACTAAATATGTTCATGGTTGCATTGTGAGTGGCAATGTAAACTAATATAGATATTGTTTAAACGTATTATGTTAGTTGAACACTCAAAACAAGTTGATATTTTCTTGCTTTTTTGTGTAAAGATTGATTATTGTTTCTAAGACTCGACGAGAAGGCTCCCGCTGCAACGCGCAGGTTATAATCCTAGTTCAAATTTAAACATCCATACTACTGTTGCTTTCGGTCTTACTTTTGTTTATAGTTTGCATAATATTTCTAGTCGTCCCTAAAAAACTTCACATCTCTCTTAATCTAGACTAACAAATTAACATTCTTCATTTCCTATCGTACAATTCCACAAGTGTTTATACCTTGATATTTCCATCTCTCTTAATATATGCCCGCAGCCCATACCATATCTTCTAGCGCTTAAATCATTCATTCACTTCACACGTCGTTCAAAGATAATAGATGACATTGCTGTTTAAGGTTCAAACACGTACTTGTTTAAGGCTAAACACTAATCCAAAACTTTGAGATACATCTAATCACTATACGGTTACAACTTACAATAATACACAATGTTTAGACAACTCATTTACACACAACTATGCCAACTTCTTCATTAAATAACTTTTTCTAAGAGTTCTAATATTCAAACACCCACTTTGATAAATTGACTCCCCCTTATACGCCACATATGGGTCCATACGCGGCGTATAGGGTCGAAAACACTGAAAACGAGTAAAATTCAAGGGGGGTTGTCAGAGGGCTAAACGCCCCCATATAGCCCTATACAACCTCCTATATGACACACTAGCTTAATAACCCGTGTATTGCACGGGTTGAATATATAAAATATTAAATAAAATAAAATTTTGTTAATTATAAAATGATATTTTAAGATAAAATACGATTGAAATTATGTGTAAGGACTATAGGTAACAAAATAATGATATCAAGTTTTTAAACTTTTTTTGTTTAAAAAAACTAAATATTTTGTTTCAAAACAAAAGGTTTTATAAAATTTATTTATAATTACTTTTTATTTATAAAAATTTTACTTTTTAAAAATATTGATATTTAAAATATTTTATATTTTTAAAAAAGTTTGATGTTTTTGAAAAGAAGATTATTTTATAAAATTTTATTTCTTTATAAATAATATTTGATTAAAAGATTTCTTTCTTAATTTATCAAAAATATTTTTAGTCTATAAATAAATTAAATAATATTATTAGTAATTATAGTAACTATTAAGTAGGAGAGAGAAGCGGAAAAATTATGGTGAGGATGAATGTAATGCTGTAACGTGTCCCCATTAGTTACTCTTTTATTATAATATATAAAGATAAAGATATGGGGCTATACAATGCGTATAGCAAATGTCGACACGGACTACGAGGAAAATTTCAGTGGGTTGTCAGAGGGGTTATACGCTACGTATAGGGCTATACAACCCCATTATACGACGCGTATGGGGCTATACGACACGTATAGAAATTTATGATGTTAATTTATAATTTTGAGGTATTTAAATATTCATTTTATTTCTTAATTGATAATAAGTGGCCGTACTTCTTTAGCATGATAACTATTACCCAAATTACATCATGGCCTTGAAACTTCTTCGTACCACAACAGTGTGACACCCTTGTTTTTCTTTTCTTAAATAGTGGCTTTCAAGTCATTAAAATTTTTCTTTTAAAATTTTTCTTTTTAAATATAAAGCTACCATTTAAACAAGTCATTAAGTTGGGTGTTATAAAATTTACTTTCAATCTTTCTACTTAGAGGTTTAAACCAAAACATATAATGCTACACAAACCACAGGATTAATCACAAAACAAACACAAGTTTATTCAATCACCAACATTCAAACAAACTGTTGAAAACATCAATCAACCACAAACACTTAGAACCCACCCCTGAGCCTCAACACAAGGTGCAAAGTAGACTCCTTCTGGATATTATAATCGGCAAGCGTCCGCCCATCTTCAAGCTGCTTCCCCGCAAATATCAACCTCTGTTGATCCGGCGGAATCCCCTCCTTGTCCTGAATCTTCGCCTTCACATTATCTATCGTATCCGAGCTCTCCACCTCCAGCGTAATCGTCTTCCCCGTCAGCGTCTTCACGAATATCTGCATCCCACCCCTCAGCCTCAGCACCAGATGCAATGTTGACTCCTTCTGGATATTGTAATCAGCAAGTGTCCTCCCATCTTCCAGCTGCTTCCCTGCAAATATCAGCCTCTGCTGATCAGGTGGGATCCCCTCTTTGTCTTGGATCTTCGCCTTCACGTTGTCGATGGTGTCCGAGCTTTCCACTTCTAGCGTGATGGTTTTGCCCGTTAGCGTTTTCACGAAGATCTGCATGCCGCCGCGGAGGCGGAGGACCAGGTGGAGGGTGGACTCCTTTTGGATGTTGTAGTCCGCTAGCGTACGCCCGTCTTCCAGCTGTTTTCCCGCGAAGATCAGGCGCTGCTGGTCTGGCGGGATGCCTTCTTTGTCCTGGATCTTCGCCTTCACGTTGTCTATGGTGTCGGAGCTCTCGACTTCGAGAGTGATGGTTTTGCCGGTTAGGGTTTTGACGAAGATCTGCATCTGTTCAATTCAAAGAAATTATCAAGACTCAAGCAATCTTTGAACGAATGCCATGTTTGTCAAAATGACTTTTTGATTGACTTTTAACTTATTAACTTTTGAAAAATCATTAAGTTAATAAGTATATTTGGGAAAAATTTAAAAAGTTAATTTTTAAGGGTAAATAAGTTACTTTTATAAATTTACTTCCGGCCGGTCTTTGAAGCTATTAACTAATCTCTAGGGCAAGTAGGACTAGTCTTTATGGCCCTATTGATTTAGGAGTTGTTGCAAGACTGGTTGTTGACGGTTGTTAGCGAGGGGGCTTTCAAATGACTTATCAATTTCATTTCTGCATTAGAAGTCAACAGGATTCTTTACTTCATTTGTTTTGTCAAGATGAAACTGCCTCTCAGGTTTGGTCTTATTTGAAAGGTGTTCAACATACTAGTTTTGTAAAAAAGAGTACTTTTAAAAATTAACTTTTCAAGAGTTACTTTTTGATCAAATAAGTAATAATATCCGCGAACAGGTTCATAATTCAGTTACATTTGTGAAACGAAGATCATCAAAACGCCTAAAAATAAATCACGAATCAAAACATTAACATGATATCAACGAAGGTGTAAGCTAAGGATTAGAGAATTCAATTCTTTGAAATCAAAACTGAAGGAGTAATCAACACAATTACACAAACGCAGAATTATCGGGAACTTAGATGATTAAATCTACACAATATATCAGAAAATATCAAAAGATAAGTGATCATAACGATTGTGTTGATTATAAATTCGAATTAAACCTAGAAAGTTCTAATCATCATACAGATTAGAGAAAGCATAAGAACAATTTCATAATCAGTTGATTCATAATTTCATATCATTCGTGATACGAAGATTAATTAAAGAAAAACGCTTAAATAACGAATCAAATCGTCAACATGATATGAACTGCGATATACGCTACCGATTAGAGAATTCAATTGCTTGAAATCAGAACCGAAAAACGAATCAATACAAAAGTAGAATCAAAGGATGATTGATCGTAACTATTGCGTTGATTATCAGATCGAATTAAACCTAGAAAGTTCATATCATCACACCGATTAGAGAATTCAATTCCTCGAAATCATACTCGTGAACTTACAAGCAAATCGATGAACATATAACAGAAATAATCAATCAAAATGAAACAATTTTCACAATTGAAAATTGAAAATAAAAAATACCTTGAGATGATTGAAAAACTCTGAGAAATTGAAGAATGTAAAGGATGAAGGATGAAGATGATTTTGGGGGTGCTTTATAGAACAATAGAGATGATGTTTCACGCAAAAGAAGGTTAGCGTAACGTGAAGTTGGGTGACCGACGAATGAGAATTTGACACGTGTACTATGGTTAATGACGAAACGCTTAGAACCGTCCGATTTCGATGTTTTGACGGCGGCTTTTTCTAGGGTAGCCGTCGACTTTTGCTTTGGAATATCTTGCAATTTAAGTTTTGAAACAAGTTACAGAAAACGACAAAGTTATGACGACATTCACTAATATATTTTTCAATAATTTAATCATTAATTATTATTAGCCATAATTTTTAGAGTTGGTATCTCCTTAAAAAATAATTCATGCATAAATTAGTGCTCACGCTGGTAGAAATGTTTACGCGCTGCTGCGAGAGTTTTGTAATTGATATCTCGATGAGGGATGTGTTATCAGCAGTGTGTTAAAGACCGGATTGAATGACCAGTTTGACCGGAAACTAGAGGGGCGCCCGAGCTGGTTTGCATTAGTTTGTTTTGAAGGAGTTCGACTGGCCGGTTCGTTTGGAATCAGTGGTTAGACCGGGAACCGGACCAGTAGTTGGACCGGATTTTGTTTTTTTTGTTTTTTTTGTCTTTTTGGATTTTAATGAGTAAAAATAAAAAATTGAACAATAAATTAATATGTTTTATCAAGTAATCAATCATATAGTTGACAAGAAAAGGTTTCAAAATAATAAGAGTTTATGGTAATCGCTTGATACTGCAGTCTTTTAGTGGATTCATGCAACAATTTCACATGATTTGTTGCATATTATAATTGAATCTGACTCTTGCATAAACCAAACAATTAATCTAACACAAGACTACGAACGACACATATGTCAGTTTTGCAAATTTCCAAAAAAGACTACGCGATAAACTATCGTGCTTTAATTATACAAAATTAAGTTTAAAATTTACGACGACCACATATGGGTAATTAAAATAAAAAAAAAGTTTCTCATAAACAAAACGGTTAAAGTAGATTGTTGGTGATATACTATTGGATAAACTCGTGCTATTTAACGAAATATTCTCGCCAACATAATGGTCAAAGTTGATCTAAAGTTAAAATTTGTGAAAGTACCAAAACGCTTTTGAATTTTACAACTATAAAATGAGCCGTGTTGAGCTGAGCCCGAGCTCGTATAAGCTATCTCGGTTCGTTTCAAGCTTTATTTTTAAAGCTAGAGCTCTGCTCGTCAAGTACTTTTCAAACTCGAGCTTGGTTCGGGTTTAGCAAATGTGAGAGTGTTTAATTATGGCCTGGTTTAAAAGTTTTAGCTTTCAAAACTATTTAATCCCAAATTGTCCAATGTTGGAATTCAATTTTGTCAAGAAAATCCAAATCTTATATTGAAATGATTAATAAGAACGACAACTTTTGTTAGATAGAATATAATCGGGTTTTAAGTTTTCATATTTAATACTTATAAACAAAGAGTAATTTGATTGACCTGTTTAATTAATAGCGTATATTATGAGTTTCACCTGTTTAATTAAAACAAATTGACTCATCAACTCATTTACAATCCATATAACTCTTTTAGTACATCCCACTAACCTGATTTACGTATTTATAACTTGATTACTACTAGCCAAGGCGTCACCCAGGTTGACCTGTTTAAATAAAAGAGTTAAACTTGTCGTGTTACGATTATAAACGTGTTGAGCTTAGGATTCATGTTTTTGACAAAAAACAAAAATAAAGTCTTGGAGTTAACTCAAAAAGTAGATAGCTTCCTAAACTCAAGAAAATAATTAAACAATAACTTGGAGGCTACTCTACCCTTTATCTAAAATTCTAAACTATATGGTATACATAACTATTCATCCTTTTTCTGTATTATTTCGACGTACTTCTATCCCCACACATAATTTGGGATTTTGACTTTTATGATTGTTGACTAATCCTTATGGCCCAACAAGGATGAATACATCATTCTCCCCTTTAATTCTTGTGTGTTCCTCTTAAGGGGCTGGTTGATTTGCTTCTGACCCGGTCAAAATTTCTGACCCGGTCAAAATTTCTGACCCATTGATCCGGTCAGACATTTTGGCCGGTCAGTGTGTTTGATTTGCACTCTTTCGCTTCTGATCCGGTCCGACACCACTGACTCATGCATATTTTTTCAATTACCCGGTCAGTTTTGAAACAAGCTTTTACCCGGTCAGCACCTTCTGACCGAGTAAGTGAAATCAAACTGCCCCTAAGTCTTTCACTCCAAGTAGCACTCGCATCTCTTCAAACTTTAATTTTGGTAACGCCTTGATGAATATATCCACCTTTTGAGACTTGCCTTCAACGTACTCAACTTGAATTTCTCTTCTTTCGACGAATTCTCTAGTGAAATGAAATCGAGTGTTTATTTGCTTGCTTCTCTAGTGGAAAACATGATTTTTCATCAAGGCTATGGCGGACTTGTTGTCAACAAATAACTTTACCACCTTCTCATGTTGGTAGGCTTAGTGCCGGCCCTGAGGAGGGGCGGGATGGGCACCTGTGCAGGGACTACTCGCTCAGGGACACAAATTTTTTTAAATTTATTTTTATATTTATATTATATATATATATATATATATATATATATATATATATATATATATATATATATATATATAATAGTTATAAATTATAATCCAATCAAAAACTTAACTCAATTATATTTTAAACCCAATTTAATTTTTTGGGCCCATTTTATTAATCAAATTACTCAATTAAAAACTCATTTTTTAGAATAATAAAATATTTAAATTTTATGGGTAATGGTTCATTATTACTTGTTTATTTATTTAGATGCTCAATTGGGCAGCACATAAATAGATGATTTTGCTATTTTATTGTAACATCTAAATCTCACGAGTTATCAATGAACTAATACTCTATGTCATTGTAATATTATGATTTTGTTATGTTTATTTTTAAAATGTTTGTTTTTATTCAAAAAAATTAGTTTATATAATTAAATTCGTTAGAGCCAATTTTTTCAGCTCATCCAGTACACTAAAATTCTCAGGACCGGCACTTGGTAGGCTAATTCACTTTGCAAACCTCTTAGCCAAAGTGCTTGACATGTGATGGCGAACGTTGCCATATATTCCGACTCGCATGAGGATAGTGCCATCGTTTTTTGCTTTTGAGAATTTCCTTGATATTAATAATTCTCCGAGGTAGAAAACCATGCCGATTGTGCTATTTGCATCCTCATCGGTTGCATGGCTACTATCATAATAGCAAACTAAATCAAAGTTTTCATCTTGTTTGTACATAATCGTAGAATTTTTAGAAGTTGGGAGTGAGACATTTTTATGAACCAACTAGTTATTCCAACCGCAAAACTTAAGTCGGGGTAGTGTATGTAAGAGATAGCGAAGGCTACCAATGACCCAGCGATATTCGGTAGAATTAATTTTTTCTCCCCCATCATCCTTGTCCACTTTAAGCCTCGGTTCCATCGGATATTTTTACGGATTGCATGCTAACATACCTGAGTTAGCCAAAATTTTCTTAGCATACACTTTTTGAGTCAAAAGGTGATTTTCCTATCTTTTTGCTCAACTTCAATTCCTAAATAATAAGATAGGAGGCCCAGATCTTGCATTTTAAACTCTGCCATCATTTGTTTTTTTGAATAACTCGATCTCTTTTAGATTCGACCCCGTGACAATTAGATCATCTACATAAACTCCCACAACTACGAGGCCATTTTCATTTAGCCTCTTGTACACGACTTGTTCTCTAGACAACGATAGAACTCTATTCATTTTAGTGTTCCATCCAAATTCTCATTCCAAGCGCGAGGTGCTTATCGGAGCTAATATAAAGCTTTGTGTAATCATACACAAAATGCTTTTTTCCGGGCACTTCAAATACTTCTGGTTGCTTCACGTACACAATTTTCTTCAAGTCACTGTTCAGAAACGCCGTCTTCATATCTAGGTAATACACTTTCCAAGCTTGTTTTGCAGCCAAGGCCAATAGCAGCCTTATAGTTTCCATTCGAGCAACCGGGGCGAAGACTTCATCGAAGTCAGTGCCTTGTTTTTTACTATAACCCTTTGCGACAAGTCTAGCTTTATACTTTGTAGAATTTCCTTCAGTATTTTTTTTTACTTTAAACACCCGTTTAAGACCAATAATTTGACAATTATAACATCAAACACTTCTTTTATATCTACCGGTGTTGAAGTTTCATCTTTGTTCTTGGTTTTGTTCGTTGGGTGTTTTTTGTTGATTATTACTCTGAGAATCTTGATTATTTTGACCTCTTCCTTGTCCCCTTCCATAACCTCACCCACGACCTCTTCCTCTTGCACCACCACGACCTCGACTGCCATTTGTTTTCCGGTGTTGGTTGATATCTTTGTTGTTTTCTCGGCTTTGGCATACATGAATCCACCAACCTCGATCGATAAAGTTTTGCCCTTTATTCTTTTTTCAAACGCCTTTAACCTGCCAATACAATCATCAAAAGTCATATTTGTTAAATCAGCCCATTGCTCTATTGTAGCAACGATAGCAATGAATCGATCCATTACACTATCGAGTGATTTTTTACCTAGGTCTTCATCGGTAACAATGACACCTAGTCAACCCATTATATTTGCAAGTTCAGAAATCTTTCCCGCATAGTCTTCAATGACCTCCTTTTCTCCCATCTTTAATTGTTCAAACTCCCGTTTCAGAGAACATACCCAGGCTTTTCAAACTCGATCCGCTCCTAGGTATCTTGTCTTCAAAAAATCCCAATATCTTTGGCATTCTTACTTGTAGCAACTTGCATCAAGACATTTTCCGATAGGGCTTGGTAGATAAGGGCTCTCGATAGCTTTTTTATTATTTTTTTTTGTAGTCTTGCACTTCTTTGGTATCTACTTCCCACAAGCCTTGGGCATCATTGTTTGCTTCTACCATGACTACCCACATATTGGTGTTGGATTCGGTTAGTTTTGGACACGTTAAAGAGGACTTTCTCGGTTCCTTTTGTTGGACAATGATCTAGTGGTTTAGATGGTTGTTAGTACCTTGTCCTACCATTGTAGTTTTCTTGTTTCTCTGGATGTAGGTACGTGAGGACAATTGTCGTGATCCTTCGAGCCTTCAATTCTAGAAGACGCAGGAACCTTCATACTTTCAACTTTGACTCTTGGCTTCGTACATTTAATTTCTAACTTGCAAAAGAGTTAGACTCCATCTTCTACTTGCAATCTTTCACACCAGCCTAGAATCGTTTACGCTCTGATACCAATTCTTGGAGTAAACAATTGATATCTCGTACAAATACGTGTATTTATATTAAACAATTACTTGGAGGCTACTCTGTCTTTTATCTAAACTATAGGATCTAAATAAATCTATACTAATAATTGTGTTATATTTTTTAACACATGTCATTCTCACAATCAATCTCCCATTTATTTTCCCGCCTAACTATTTTTTTTTTTTCTGAAAGTCAAATAATTAATTTTTAAATATTTCTCTTTCTCTCTCTCTCTAATATAAATTCAAGTCCTTGAATTAATAATTTTTAAAAGATTTTTTCATTACATAAAAACTAAGTATTTTAATTAAAAATATATTTTTTCAAAAGTAAAATATTCTAAAACTATGATTTTCTAAAACAATGAAGCTTTTTTAAATTATGAAATATTTAAATTCAATTTTTTTATAAAATAAAAGTTTTATAAAATAAAATTTATTTAAAACAAACCCGGAGTTTTCAAAACAACAAAATACTAATAAAATAATATAAAATTTTCATAGTAATTTTTTAAAACGAAAGTTCAAAAAATTATAAAAAAATCAAAATACTTAACCATACGTAAATTTAATCATATGTTATATTAAAATAAAGTTTTACAATTCTTACTTATCATCAATAAATATTTAATATTTTTATTATTCAACTCGTGTAATACACGAGGATATAACCTAGTATTAAATAAGCTTGATAAACTTTAAAACAAACATAAACTTCTTTTTACTTTTCTGGTTTATTTTGACTAACTTCTTTCGCCACGCATAATTTGGGCTTTTGACTTTTTTGATTGTTGACTAATCATTATGGCCCAACAAGGATTAATCTATCAGTTTGTAGATTAACGATTATAACCATAGAGTCATATTCCTCATCCTTGCCATCACTCTGTTGTCTCTCGTCGATGGATGCAAAATATAGACAAAGCATGCATACATGTACAATTCTTAATAAGAAAAAATAAAAATTATTATGATCCTCTACCTCTTTGAAAATTGTTGATATAAACCTAAATATTCCTATACAACATATAAGGGGGCGTTTGGTTGGAAGGAATGAAATGGAATGGAATGAAATTAAGAAACTAGTATAATTTTCAAGTAAAATTATGTTTGAGTGGGTAATGAAATATAAAACCCAAGGGAATGTTTCACCTCAAATTCCCTTGGTTGTTGGATTTCAAAATCCTTCCACCTAGAGAGGGAATTTGAAATCCCACAACCAAGGGAATTTGAGGTGAAACATTCCCTTGGGTTTTACATTTTATTACCCACTCAAACATAATTTACTTGAAAATTATACAAGTTTCTCAATACCATTCCATTCCATTCCTTCCAACCAAACGCCCCCTAAGATTTTCATCTCACGCTATAATATAGGTATCCATATATAACTTCTTTACACCAAAAGTGTTTGTAGCTCAATGGCATCTTCTTTACACCAATGCCTCTCATGACCATCATTTTCATAGCCCAACTAGAGGTGGTCCAAGGGTCACTCCATCGATCGTACGATCCACGAGATCTCTTATTAGTAGAAGTATTCATCGTGCTTTCTTTCTAGTTTTATTAATCCAATTTAATAAGTTTTCTTTCTAGTTATATAAATCCTATTTAATAAATAATTAAGAGACATTAACTAAAGGAAATATTTTATAAATCATATTTAATAAATAATTAAGAGACATTAAATAAAGGAAATACAAGCTGCACAAGGGGCGGTTTGAAGTTAGGATTTCAAAAAAGGTGACGACAAGAACAAAGGAACGATAACGTAATACATCAACATGACTTATATGTTTGCCCTGATTTATTTTGATTTTAAATGAGTTCTAAAGGACCGAACAACATTCTGTAAAAGGTATAAAAAGTTTATTATATGTATTAGATTCTTACGTATTTGCGTTTCGTTCTGTTGAATATCTATAGATACATTTAACATTTGAATAATTTAAATTTAACACTTTATAAAAAATTATAGGGTTGAAATTTATAATTAATGATAACTGTGTACATACATTACACTCTAGATTGTTTTAAAACACGAGAAAATGAATTGTGCATACATGCATTATTCGATTATGGATATATGCATCATTGTAAAAGTGCATATGTGCATTATTACATAGTGCATTATGCATTCATGCATCATTGCAATAGTGCAATGCCTTCCTTACTTTACATTACTGGACATTTTGATTACAACATATAAGCATTAAAAGATATGTAAAATGTATGTGCAACTTGTTATGTTCCATGGTTTTTTTGTTTAAAACAATACATATGTTGCCATGGTGCTTCAAAACTGCTTAAAATCTTTGTTGCATCTTGTTAACAAAATTGTAGCTTGTTATGTTCCCATGATGCACATGTTTATTAATCTAAATGTCTATACCTATTTGTATATTTTGGTTAAATACACATGTAACTTCATCTTGTAAAGTTGGTTAACATGTTATTGCATTCAATATAACTAAAAGAAGCGTTATCCCGCCGCGAAGCGCGGTTTAACTCCTAGTTTGCAACATTTACAAATTGCATCTCTTGAACTATCCATTCCAAAATCACCACAAAAATGTTATCTCGTCTTTCCGATCACGATATTCTATCAACCGGCCAGTTATCCAATAAGTTTGTCTAAGGTATGAAATTCGACCGACTTCTGTTACTTTAGAATAAATGGAATAAGATCTAGTATAACCAGAACTATTATAAGAAGCTTCATAAAAAAAGATTGTTTGTAGAAGATCGAAAAGATAAATATGACAAAATTGAAGAAAATGGAGTACACTGTTTATGAAGGTGGAATGAAAAACTTTTCTTCCTTTATGAAGTTCCTAGATTTCTGCATCCCCAAAACCAAACAATTTAAGGGATTTGATTACTATTACCTAAACAATTAATCCCCATATCTAATTAATTAATTCCATCCGAATATTTATAATGACTAATATAGAAAACCAATTGAAAACGGTTACTCATGACATGACATATGTCATGTTAAATGTACAATATTGCCCTTATTATTTAATTACAAAAAATAAATACTACAAAAAAATGAGTGGTTGAGAATGGTTCTTACGATTCTTTACATTTTTTTGGTTTTCAATTGAATGTCCCTATATATATATATATATATAAATTTGATTCATCCCCCAATCCTTCTCTTGAGTTGGCTATCTCAGTTGCATCTCCTTTCGTCATAGTTGTAGATCATATAACTATTAGTATGATATTATATATACTTTAAAAAGCAAACACAACACCTTCAATGCATGAGGTACTAACTTAAGATGCATGAAGCTTGATATGTTTGACTTTGGCTAATTTTTTGTTTTCAAAGTTATTATTTTATTATTATAATTATTATTTATTATATTTTATTTTCTCATATAACCAAAAATATAACTTTTTATAAAATTCTGGATACACCGCTGTGACGTGTTTATTTTTGTCTATGTTTAGGCGGAAGTTTCGTTCGAAACCGATGAAGGTCAAATACAATGTTTTATTATTTTTTTTCAAAAAAGCTTAATAGTTTTGGAAATTCTAAAGATATGTTTCAACGTGATTATCTCTATGAATATTTTGATATAAGTTTTATTTAAAACGAATCATCGCAACACAAGGCCAAAACCCATGGTCAGGTTTGAGTATTATATGCTTTTAGTTTTTTTCAAAACATCATATTGTTTTCAAAATATTGATATTCTGTTACGATATGTTTATTTCCACCATTTTATTTGAACCGGCGCAACGCGCGGTCAAAATACTAGTTATATATATAATGAAACCTCGTAAAATATTGTGTGTTATTAATTAACTTAAGTAGGTTTTGGTTCCGTTGCCAAAAAAATTGGGCTATATTACGTGGTTAAAGAAAAGCGGGTTTTAAAATCAAATAATTGACATTGAACTTTATTGATAAATGTTTTCGATCAAAGTTTAGATAGATTTTGGGCTTGCAATATGGGCTTATAACTTCTTATTGTTGAATTAAAACGACCTTGTTAGTTCTTGAAAAGTTTATTACTATCTACCGGAGAAGGATAAACGATTTAAATGAACCTGATGTTGAGAGAATAGCTAAAAAATCTCTTGGTGAATATGCATGACTTTACGGAAGACCGTCTACTTACTGAAATACTTTTGAGCTTCTTCAAGAGTTTATTTAATGATTTTAATTTTAATTTTAGTTTAAAGTTAGCAATTGTAATTTTAATTTATGTTTTAAATTAGAAATTATAATTTTTAATTTAAGTTAGAAATTGTAATTTTAAGTTAAGTTAGGAATTGTAATTTTAATTTTTATTATAATTTAAAAATTATACTTTTAATTTAAGTTTTAAGTTGAAAATTGTATTTTAAATTATTTTAGATTTAAATTGAATTTAATAAATTGTAACATTAATTTCAAATTAAATAAACATAGACAAGGAAATAAAATACTAAATAAACCTAAAATTCATTTTTTATTAATTTTAAAGTGATATGACACATAAACTTTAAGAAATACGAACTTTATTCTAAACAAGATACATTATTATTCAAATTTTATTCATTGTCTTCATCTCCATAGTCTTTCTTGTTCTTTGTATGTTCTTCGTCGGATAAGCTGAAAAAAATTTCATCTTCCACTTCTTCACCCTGCACTTATGGTTCAATTATTACTTCGTCTTTGAGGTTTGATTTGTCTTGTATACTATCTATTACGTTCAGGTGATCCTTTAGGCATATGCACATCTCCACTAACTCCGTAGAAAGTCTTGTTCTTCTTAACGGTAACACCATGCCACTAAGAGAAAAAACAGATTCCGAGCTGCCATAGAAGTTTGGATGGTTGGTAAATAATAGGTCATGACAGAAAGAACCACATATTGTTCTTCTTTTCTTTTCCACCAAAACAAAATATCAAAACTCTCATATTCCTCAGTAGTCATAGTCGATATAAAATCTGTTCCGCTAAACGTATCGGGCTCGCTTATTGGGGGTGCTACCCCTTTTTCGTTTAGCCGTCATATCCCAAACAACATACAACATATTCTTGATTTTGGGCATTTTAATGGTAGGAACCGGGTAGTACCTGGTGCGGGTCTGGTCCAGTTACGTACCTTGGTCGGTTTGGTTCTGGGTACAAGATCAAACATAGGAACCAAGTAGGAACTCACGGGTAGAATCAGGTTTAACTGAGTATGAGTGATACCGAGTAGGAACCGAAACCGTTCAGGGTAGGAACCAACGGGTTGGGTCTGTAAGTGATTTTTTTGTGCATCTCTTGCCAAAGGTCCAAAACCACAATTATACAAGTGGGCTGTTCTTGTATTGCCCAAACAATCTTATAAAGGCTTAGTGTTAATTAACCCAATTAACTTATTTACTTGAGTCCAATATTTTTGTTAAGCCCAATATATTAATTAAAAAACTCAAATAAAATTTAAAATTAAATCGAGCACATACTCCCGCGACATTCAACTCGTTTAATCTCTAATGTTAATTTTCAATTAACACATCAAACCGGTAGAATATAATATGTATCGATAACATTAAAATTACCAATAGAATTTTCATAGATGATGCAACAGTCAAACCATGAATTTGTTGTAGTTTGACTTTGGCTATATTTTGGGTTTTGAATTCTTTTCTTGGATAATTTGAATGATAATTGGAGTCCAAAAACACCAAATTTGGCAACTTCTTGGGAAAGTATTATCAAGAATTTTGGGTTTGATTTTAAAATGATCAGTCTTATACTAAAACTAGTTTTATTAGCTCGTGTATTTATACGTGTTTAATAAATAAAATATAAAATATAATAAAATTTTATTAGTTATAAAATGTTATTTTAAAATAAGATATGATTGAAATTACATATAAGTAATGAATATAGGTAATAAGACAATAATATCAACTTTTTAAATTATTGCTTTTGAACTTTTTTTGTTTTATCTTAAACAAAATTAAATATTTAGTTTCAAAATAAACCGCCTCAAAAAATATCATTTTTAAAAATTTCCTTAGTAAGTCTCTTAATTTTAATTAATATCGGTTTATGATTAATTTACTTCATAAAAACATCAATTTTAATGTATTTCATATTTTTTTAAAAGTTTGATATTTTAGAAAAAAATTTTATTTTATAAAAAATTGTTTCTTTGAAATTACATTAATAAATAGATCTCTTTCTCAATTTATTAAAAATTACTTTCAATATAAGAAAAAACTAAATAATATCATTAGTAATTAACGTAACTATAAAATAAAAGAGAAAAGAGAGAATAAAACGCTGACACTTGTTCACTAGCTACTTTTTTCTAGACAAGAAAGATGAATGTTTGAATAACCATCTTCCGGAAGATTTTATCAACAATTTCTATTTTACAATTCCAACCATGTTTCTAAAAAATGTAATAATGTAATGACATATTCTTGTTGGGCTTACAACTTTGGGTATTTATAAAACTTGTTGGATTTTCGACTTTGGATTCTATGACACGTTGTCATCAACAAATCTTTTATAAAAGGCAAATTGGATTTTAATAATCCAAACTATTACCTATTGGCTGATAATAATTCATACTATTAATTTGGCCGGTAACACTCCAGACTTTTACTTTTATAACCAACAACAGTCCCAGTGACATAATTTTCAATTTTTAACGCTTAATTTGTATCTATTTTAGTCTCAATTTAGCTTGTATGTTTCTTCTTTCGTTCATAATTATTGTTACGAACCGAATCGAGTCCAAATCAAACATAAAAAATTGAAAATTATGTCATTGGGACTGTTGTTGGTAATACAAGTGAAAGTTGGGAGTGTTATCGGCCAAATTGATAATATGGATTATTATCGGCCAATAGGTAATAGTTTGGATTATTAAAATCGAATTTGCCTTTATAAAACTTAAAGTTATAACAACTTATTTGGCTTTTAAAGTTACATGAGCCTTATATAAAATGTAATCATTATTAAATGATCTTAATACTCAACTTACATATGAAACCCTAACTTTGAATTTTTGTGCCTTTTATATCGATGGATGTATAGGCATTTTGTTGGCTTGAGAATTTGAATTTTAACTTGGTGTGATGTTTGAACTGCTGTTGATCGTGATTCTTCTAATATCAGATTATTTAACGTTCGATGTTACTTGATTGGACCCTACTTGGTGCTAGGGTTGTTCAAAGCTCTCGCTGCTCGCTCGATGCTCATTCGGAATTTGCTCGAAAAACGCTCGCTCGAACTTCTGCTTGGTTGTAAACGAGCGGATCAGCTCGAATCGGTTTGTAGACGAGCCAAACATAAGCAAAGGTCCGCTCGAGTCGGTTTATTTTTTTATATTTTATATATATATAGTTTATACATAACATTCTAGTAGATTTAGGCTAATATATACAAATATATAATTATATTTATATATATTATCAACTTAATTTGAAAATTTTAACACTAAGCATTAAAGTGAAATCATAAGTTGCTATGAGAAAATTTTGATCATGCTCTTACTCTTAGTTGATCACCTACCGCTCTCACGTATCGTTCTCCGTAGTATGCTCACCGCCACATCAGCTACCACTTATGCCTAATCGCTAGTCACAACGTATTTTCATTCATGAAAATGCTACGTGATGAAACGTGACTAATTTTTAAGTTATTAAAACCGTAGAACCAACATTTTCATCATCTCTCATTGCAATATATGTCGGATGAAACACTAGATAGTTGAGTTATACAAATTGATCGCCAGTCGTTTCCACTTGCTCGATGCTCGATTAAAAAATTAATGCTCGAAAAATGGTCGTTTGATTTTCCGCTCGGTTGTAAATGAGTTGATCAGCTCAGTTCGGTTTAGAAACTAGCCAAGCACAAGCAATGGTCCGCTGGGTTCGGTTCGGCTCGACTCGCGAACAACCCTACTTGATGCGTTCGTTACACCGTTTGGTCGTGGCATTGTTTTAGAGGCTTGTCAAATGCCTCTACTTTGATTGATCATATATATGAACATCTTTTTTTATTGTGATTTAAGAATGTGTGATATGAGCATATAAAAGATTATATTTAGTATTTATGTTACATATTTGTAATTATATCGTCAACAAAATAAAGACTATATATCACATGTGTGACCGTAAATCCACCTCAATTTTAGTAACATGTCTTCTCTCCCTAAGTATAAATAATTTAGACCTTGAACACAAGTTTTTGTAATTTCATTTCTAACCCTGTATTTGAGTTTTCTTTGGTTTTTAAGATTTCCTAATAGTTATCTTAATTAGTTGATAAATATATCAACACACCATTAATGAGAATTTCTTATCTCTATTCTAATAAAATGATAAATGGGAGGGACACGTGACAGCATCACATGCATCCTCATCAAAATTTTCCTGCTTCTCTCTCCTACATAATAATTACTAATAATATTATTTAATTTATTTATAGACTAAAAATACTTTTACAATAAATTAAAAAAAATTCTATAAAATTTATTTATAAAGAAATAAATATTTATAAAATAAGAAATTTTTTAAACAACAGAGTTTTTAAAAATACAAAATATTTTGATTTTGGTGTTTTAAAAAAATAAAATATTTATAAATAAAAAATAATTAAAATTAGAGGTTATAATAATGAAATTTTTTAAAACGGTTTGTTTTGAAACAAAATGTTTAGTTTTTTTTAACAAAAAAAATTTAAAAATTTGATATCATTGTTTTATTACTTATAACTTTATTCATACGTAATTTTAATTATATATTATTTTAGAATATCGTTATATAACTAATAGAATTTTATTATATTTAATATTTTATCTATTCAAACCCGTGTAATACATGGGTTACTAAGCTAGTCTATTATATAATTGAGAGCATTTGTAAACACTGCATCAAAAATTCAATGCACTTTAAAAGTCTCTGTTTGTGTGTCACCGTTTCTAGTTATTCAATAACTGCCCATTACACATAGCCTAGAGGCTTTTAGACTAACTTGCAATGGTGTAATAAATCTTATGCTAATGAATTATTCTTTGTGTTGAAATCTACTCAAGTGGTCTTAGACACCATTTAAAAAGTTTAATGTCCAAGTTTAATCTTGATGATCTTCTTAATATAACTATAGAAAACAAGATACATTGATATAACACATAATTTTTGTAAAATATATATTTTAGAAAAGGTGATAGTATATTAGTGATGTATTTTAAAATTTTGAAACAGAAAGTCTGCAAGTAGTGTTTACAGACGCAAACTGGTCAAAATACAAATAGTAGGGACACAATACACGTATATTGTATCCCACGTTAGAAATACCTCACATGCAATGACTTTTAGGGTCTCTTGGTTAATTTTTAATTATTGGGACCCATAATCATAAACTCAATCATTTCCCATGGGTCACCTTAAATTGAAGGACCCATTCATTTTCATTAGCATTTATTAAAAAGGACCATATATGTCATGCTTTTTGATTTTGGAGAGTTTTAGATATTTTATAGTTTGAGTTTGAACATAATTTAGTTTAATACATCTATTACAATTATGCGAGTTTTAATCGGTATAAGTTTAGTTGGTATTTAAAAGTAAAAAAATACTGTTAAAGAGTAGATGTACTTTATAATATATTACTATAAATCAATAAATGAAACCTCGTTCATTTAATTTTATTAGTAATATATTACTATAAATCAAGATCTACCATATAGCATTCTCTTTAATTTATTGTATCTGACCTTACTTAGAATAAGTTTTATGATAGTATGAATAGTAAATGTCATAAACAAAGTGATGCCATAGAATGTCAAAAGTAATGAATCAAAGTGATCATAGTAAGGGAAGCTAAAGTATAGTTAGAGCATTTACATCTTATTTCTTAAAAATTTATGAGTGAAATTCTTATATTATATGAAATAGATTTAAGTGGTTGGGAGTGGATTACAAAGCAAGTATTACTGTTAATTTGTAAATTTAAGGATTTACTATTTAACTCATATATATTCTTTAATAGTTTTAAAAATGGTTATGAGTGAAAGAAAAAGAAAAAAATAATAATAAAGGTATAAAAACTATTATTTAATTTAAATAAAAGAGAAAAAATAATTTTTTTAGTGAAATATAAAAATAAAGATAATAAATAAGATGTGAATGCTCTTAAAAGGTTAAAGTTAACCATAAATAAAAAAGCTAAAATTTAGATACAGTTAAAGATAAATAAAGAAAGCTAAAGTTACAGTTTTAAATATTGAATGATAAAGGAACTTGAATAATAATTTAAAAATAGTTGGCTCGTTAAAGCGCGCATAACCGTGAATGATAACGTATGCTAAAGGATTGCTGCAGGCATAGTTGTTTTGACGTATTTCAAGCATTGACATAGGAGTCTTGCATAATGAAAATCGACAGAATATATTCTTGTATTTGTTGCAAGCGACAATAAAACAATATTATGTACCACACAAACAATGGTTAAAGGAATCTTGTACGAGTACGTTCTAATAATAAATCAAGATAAAAAAATGTTTAAGTATAGTTAAAGAACTTACATAGTAATAGCTAAAGCTTTTAACATATATGAAAGCAAACAGATAAAGTAAGGTAAAACATAAAATACAAATACTTGATAAAATATGAAGTGAATCATAAAAGATAATGCATAGATAATGTATGATAAAAAAAGAAAGACAAAACTAAAACAGTTAAATATAAAGTTTTAATAAAGTTATTTGCTATAACTAAAAATTTATACACATATTATCTTGATAGGTATACATTAATGAATAAAAATATGAGATTGGCATGAATCCCGAGACTACTTGACATTAAGTTAAAGACCGTTGTCTTGACATAATTGTTATGTTAAGTGAAAGTTTTCAATTCTAATCTAATGAACTTGTTTTTAAACAATGTTTCAAATTCCATTGCTTAAAGTTAATAAATGTTTTGAATTAAGGATTATATTTCTGATGTTTAAACCAATTATTAGGTTGCTTGAGACTAGGTTTTATATTAAAAGATAGGGTTATGATCTTCGTAGAACCACTTTTAATTACACAATTAAAAAAATGGTTGATTTACATAAATGTAAATTACAAATGATGATATTTAACTGTTTTATTTATGTAGTTTATTATTAATGTTTGATATACATATTTGTCAAACAGATCAAATATCATTGATTCTTTTGGTTATCGAGATAAAAAGTGGTTTTATAATGAGTTTGACCCTAAAAACATATATACATATAATATGTACATATATATACATATGTACATACATATGTACGTATAGAATTAAACCGTATATATTTTGTTAAACGTTTATAACTAGCACTAACTTGATAAAATTGTCTACGTAAATATTTGTAAAAAACGTGTGGGAATGGATATACCATCTTTCTTATGAATATACGAAAAACAAGAAGATTGGTTCTATGAACTTCCTCCACTTGCATACTGCAACATTGGGGGTGATATGGGTCCTACTTGGTATTTATTTATAAAGAATGATAGATATTGTTTTCTAAATTAAATTATCTGGGGCCATAACTCTAAGTATATTAAATGTGGAAAAAAATATAGTTCAAGTGCCATATTTTAATTTCAAGACATTCGTGAGACAAGTGTACATATATATCACCACTTGATTTATGAAAAATCAAATGTAGAAGTTAGAAAATAATGATTTTCAATTGAGTTTGAGTTCATTAAAAAGTATTTATTAGGAAGAAAGACTAAATTTATTAACTCATACGCTCCTTATATTAAAAGCATAAGCTAGGTTGATATAATTTCCTAGATTTTAATTGTAGCACATATAATAAAGGGAATGTTAAAAAACAAAGTACGTTTTTTGTATGAAGTGTACGAAAAGCTTTAGTGATTTCACTCTTTTTCTGTGATAATTCCATACTTTGCGTGATAATTTTATCACTATGTAATAATTATTATACATGTGCCAATCATTCTTGCGTTATATATAATTCCACCTCCATTTTATACACTTATCACGAAAATAACACTTTGTATTCTAAACATTTTTTATATGATAATAGAAATAATAACTTTTTAAAAGCGTCAAATGATATATTAGATTTATCTATTATACAATGCATTAAAGAATAACATTTTAAAAGCGTCAAATGATTAATTAGATTTATCTTTTGTTTTGAACGGATTAATTAGATTTATCTATTGTACAATGCATTAACAGATGTGACTTAATATGATAATACAGTCTAAGTTTTTTTTTTTTTTAATGATTTTACAAGTAAAATCATATATTATCTAGCACTTATATTATGTGAATAAATCAATGTATGATAAATTACGTTTTTTTACCAGCAACAAAATAATATATGTTAACCGAAAGCTAAACAATAAGCGGTTAAATTTAAGTCAATTTTCACAATGTAACATAAATAATTTTTTCCTTTTTTATCTACAAAAATTATGTCGTCATGATATCTTCAAACGCCACATCAAAATTCCTCGAGATCGAGTTGAAAATTTTGTCATTCCTACAATTTCTAATGAGCCAAAACGAAGCGAAAATAATTTATCGAATAATATTGTTTCACCTCTTGTTACCATTCACCTTAGAAACCCTTTCCAAAACAACTTTAATTGTATTTCTAGCTATACAAGAGTTTTGACACGGTGAGGCTACCTTGTTTCATGTTTCCGCTGCGTAGTTACATGTGACAAGAAGGTGATCGACATCTTCGCTTTGCATAGCGCAAAGGGGTGTATAGTAGAAGGGATGTCCATGTTTCTTTCTACAAGTTTAGCTAGAGTAGGTAACTTATTCATTCCCACTATCCACTTGAAAAAAATGACCTTGATGGGACTCATATTTGCCATTCCAAGATCAAGCTAGGTAAAAAACCATTAGATATAGCACGTTAAACAAAAATTGCATCGTTCACTTGAAGCAAATATAAGATCATTTGGGTTTCCAAATTTATGTTAATTAATACGATTGAAGTAGCGAAGATTACAATTTACCAATTACCAGGGTTGCTTGGGGCAACTCTTCCGTGGCAAAAATAAAAAATAAAAAATAAATAGTGCCAGAAGATCAACTTGGCAAACCCCTCTTTCGAAGGGAATTCGCCTGTAGGTGAACCATTAATGGAGATGGAGGTCGAGGCTGGTTTGAGACATCTCCTAATCCAATTTCTTCATTTTGTAGGAAAACCCATTTGACCCATGATAAAATCCAAGAAGTTCCATATTAACGTGTCAAAAGCTTTATTGAAATCAACTTTATTGCACTCTTTTTTTAAGATTCCAACCAAGAAAATAGTTTACTAAACAAGGCGACCATCTATTATATTCCTCCTTGTAATAAAATCACTTTAAACGTGTTAACATCCACCACAAATTATAATCAATTTGCAAAAGTTTTAGCAGTGATCTTGTAAATGCAAATTGATAGGGTGATAATCAGGAAAGTTGATGAAATCATTTATTTGTTATGTTGTGGTGATAAAAGAAGCACTAACCACATTGTTGCTCGAACCATTATGATAAACTCCTATAAAACTTTTACTAAATCCCCCGACAATATATCTAAGAGCTTTTAATGAACTTAGACATAAAACTGTAAGAACCGTTCATATAAAATTTAAACAAGAATAGATTTCATTAATATAAACAATACAATAGAAAATAAAACAAAAGTTACAATGCTCGTTACAGTTAAAAATAAACAGAAACAAAAGAACAAAAATGATAATAGATTGAGGATCGTGTTAAATATGGGGACCTTAAAACAAATACGAGCCTCTCGTTTTGTTTCCCAGGGTGCAATAGCCGAATCAGTTGTTACTGACGGGATTTATCTATAACCCAAATTAGATTGTAGAAAAGAAACCAACGATGGAAAACATTTAAAGAACCTGTTTGCTGCAGTTATGTGAGTTATTGTTGGTGTCTTGTCTACTAAGGTACCCTCAGTATATATAGATGAACTAGGTTAGTATCCCGTGTATTACACGAGTTGAATAAATAAAATTTTAAATAGTTAGTAATAAAAATTTATGAATTATAAAACCATGTTTGAAGATAAAATATGATTATAATTTCATATGAATAACAACTTTAAGTAAATAAACAATAATATATTTTCTTAAACTTTTATTTTATAAATAAATATGGGTTTTAAATATTTTGTTTTAAGAAAAATAAATTTAATTTAAAAAAAGTTTTTTGTATTCTGTATTTTATAAAATTTTTGTTTTTAAAAAGTGTATTTTTAATAAAAAATAGGTTTTAAATTATTAAATTACATAATATTTAATTAAAAAATAGTATGCGCAATATTATTAGTATTTAATATTATTAATAATAATTAAGAGAGATGAGAAAGTTAATACGATAAAACTTATAATTATATCAAGTCTTATTTTAGATTTTTTTATAGATAGATATATATAGATAAATATATAGGCTAGAAATCCATTTATTAAATGGTTTATAGTTAGTAATAAAAACTAATAGTTACAGTAAGATATTTTAATATAAGATATGATTAAAATTATATATATGTAATAGTTCAAGAAATAAGACAATTATAATATTTTTTTAACTCTCTTATTTAAATAGTTTTATTTTTAAACATTCGTTTTAAGATTCTTATATAAAAATTTATTGCTTATAAAAATCTTGTTTATTAAAAACTTGGGTTTCTAGTTATTTAGTTGTTTTAATAAAATCACTTTTAGAAAATTTCATATTTTTATAAAAAAGGACCGATTTAAAATAATTTGTTTCAAAAAGGTTTAGTGTTTTAGAGAATTGTATATTATATAAAAATTTTGATTTTTATTATTTCTATTTTAATAAAAAGGTATGATTTTTAATTTCCTAAATAAAATTTAATTTTAAAAATATAGATTGATTTTAAAAAATCTAGATGAGGGACAAAAATGTATCAATTAATAAAACTGATTATTATTATGATAGAGAAATTAGTTTAATTGTTTAAATTAATATAATATTATTTTGGAAGAAAAATGAAGTGAGAATATTTAGCAAAATAACAAGTGTCAAAAATATGGTTTAAGAAAATTACAAATGGCAAAAGAAACATTCATTTATTAGCTACTATAGATTCGAACTGTAACAGCTCAATTAGCAATTAATCCAAAATCATAACCACTCATTAAAGTCTATAATGCTAATTATTCAGTTTAATGACTTGGTTAAAAACTTTCATCGGTTTCAGTAGTTGCGAAGTGAGAAGTGTGCATCAAAGTGTCACATTGTGCCTACATGTGCATGCCGCGTGCGCGCGTGTGCGAGTGCGAGTGTGAGTGCAAGTTAAGGGTGCGTAAGTGCGTCATAAAAGTGCTACATTGCGCCCACATGACCAAGCCACGCGCGCTTGAGGGCGAGTGCGAGTTAAGGGTGCTACGCACCCTTCGCGAATCCACTTAGTGTGATACTCTAGTAAACAATATAATGAAGAGTCTATAGAATATAAAACACTTGACATTCCATATTTCCTTCAATACGAGACAACTTACCAAACCATTAATTACTTATACCAATCCCAACTTATGAGCATTTATATCACATTCAACATATTAAATTTAGTGAATAAATATTAATAGGGAAATTTTAGGCGCACCGTAGGAATTTTGAAGAAAACCCGACCTATATGTCACGGTTTGGTCTAACCGTGACCGTTAGGTCAGGCGTAGAAAGTAACCGTCACGTATGGGCCAAACCGTGACGTTTAGGCTTCAGAGAATGTTTTTACACATCGGGATTGGGTTAATTATTGGGGGTTGGGTGTCCGTTTTTTTTAGAGTTGGGTTTTAGGGTTTTGGTGGTGGTGTATATGTCATGGTTTGGGCAAACCGTGACATATTAGGTTTAATATTTAATTTTTTTAATCATACTAGTTTGTGTTTATTTTTTAATCATGCAAACCGTGACGCTTGAAAGATGCACAGAAGATATTTGATTGCTCTTTTATACAAGTAAGCTTTACGCCCTTTTTATTATGATTATTTTTATTTTATCACACGGTTGAACCTGATCGTGACATATTTGGTATAATATTTAATTTTTTTAATCATACTAGTTTGTGTTTATTTTCATTTTATCACATGGTTGAACCTAATCGTGACATACGAGTTTGTGTTTTGTGTTTATTTATATTTTATCATATTACGAGTATTTTTTCGGTTTGATCGTCATCGCTTAGCCTCGTCGAAAACCCTAAAAACGAATATTGACATTATCATAAACACCGGTTGTGTTTTTATTTTATCATATTACGAGTTTGTGTTTTTGTGACGTTACGAATTTATATATAAAAACCGATATAGAATTTATCATAAATATTATATGCAATTACATAACAAGTTGGTTTATACATTATCAAAATTACAAACATTGTATATAATTACCATTACAAACAACCAAACAAACACAACCAAATATATAAATACAACAACCAAACAAACAATCATCATAAATACAACAAAAGCATTATAACTAAAATTGCATATATAAATACAACGAGTTTGTACATACAAAAAGAAAAGAAATACAAACAAAATATATCTATCTAACCCGCCATGTCATCATCTCCGGCCTAACCTAACCCGCCCGCGCCAGAGGTGCTAGCATCGTCATGCCCTAACCGTCTAGGTGGCTGTGACAACAACGGCGTACCGCAGGCCGCATAGTCTGCGACCATGTGTTGTATGACCCACTCCATCATATCCTCCATACGCGTGAGCCGGTTGTCCATCCTCGTGACCCTAGCGCGTGTGTCCTGAAGCATATCAACTATGTGAGCAGGCAACCGCACGGCATGGTACACGCGCTGAGGATGCTACGGCGGGTCCTGGTTGTTCGGCGGATGAATGGGCTCATCCTCCCCGCCACCAACCGGCTGGTGAACCTGCTGAACCTCGACCCCTGCCAACTCGGGGGGGTCCTGCAACGGCTCGAGCACCCATTCCACAAGCTCATGGAATCTCTGCACCAGGTGCCACGTGCCGTCCCCAAAGCTCCTGGCGATCCTCATCCCGGTGGCGGTTTGCTGTCCCGCCAGGCGCAAAGGAGTCGCTGGCAGTGGAAGCCGGGACATGGCATGCTCGTATCCCAGGCCCCGAGCGATCTGCGCCACGATGCTGCCACCTACTAACGCCCCTCGTGCCTGCCTGTGATAGTAGCTGGCGAAGTAATCCGCAAGAGCATGCGCGAGGTGGTAGTGTCGGTGTGTGAGTAGACACCGAAGAAAGAAGAGGTCGGCGGTGTTGACCCTTTCGGTCCCCGCTCCACGTCCAGCGACCGACGTTGCGATCAATCGGTGAATGTAACGATAGAGAGGAACTCGTATGCGAGAGACCTTCGAATCGCCACCGTACGGTCCGTCCCCGATCGCAGGCCACCAGACCTGATCTGCGTCATCGGCCCCCCGAATCAAAGCCGTGCTCCCCAACAAGATCCAACCATGCACGTGAAAATACGGTCCCCGGTGTTCGCGGTCGTCCTCTCAAAGTCCTGAATTGCGCAAAGGTCATAGTCCCCTCCTAAAACTAAAGAGGCGGATAGTCGTTGATCCCGGGAATAAACTCAGGGTCACCCGCTTCATCCATATCTCTGCATAAATCCATATAAATTGTTGTTGTTGTTGTTGTTGTTGTTGTTGGTTGTTGTTGTTGTTGTTGCTGCTGCTGCTGTTGTTGTTGCTGTTGTTGTTGTTGGTCTTGTACGTCGTGTCTATCAACATCACGTTCGGGAATGCGCGCCACATTTTGTACGAGGTAGGTTGATAAAAGAAAACATCTTCCACGGCCTTAGTTGCTGGATTCTTCCGTGTTTCATACACGAACTATTTAGATTCAAGAAGGTTTTCAAGTTCCTGCATTGGTGTCGTGCCTTTTTTCCCCTCAGCCCTAAACTTAGATATCAGATTGTATATGTATTGAACAACACAGGCGCTGTCGGGAAACTGCCCCCTTACGGTGGAATGGATGTGTCGTGGCTGCACATGCTGCCTTTGTAACTTCTCGACAAGATCAATTTCTTCGGCGGTCATCTTCCTAAGATGCGCGTGGCCCTCCTCGTACATGACAGGATCGTGGTTGTGCATCTCGTTTCTCACCTCCAACATCCAACTGTCACTCTTTCCCACATACTTCTCAAGGAGTTTAAAGGGGCATCCTTTCTTTATGCTCCCAGTACGCCTACTTATGCCAGTGAATTTAGGTTCACCGCTACGATTGCATAAAAGTTCCACATCCTTTTTCCGTGACCGACCCACCACAATGACGCACCCATGCTCGCGCCCTCTCATTTTAGCCCACTTCTCCAAGTCCTCACGAGAATCAAAATGCTGAAAAAATTATAAAGTAAGACATAAAAAACAATATATAAAACAAATAAGTAAATAATTTAAACAAACAAATGAAAAGACTTCGTACTTTGTTGGTTTTATAAGAAACCGTAGCCTTTCTTATCCGATCCTCATCCCCATCGTGCTGCTCAGTGTCCCCATTATTTTCTTTGAGGTGAACCGAACCGTCACTCTCATTTGTGTCATTCCCATTAAAAGTATCTGACACATGCGTAATTTCTGGTTCTAACTGGTACGGGTTCGGGACATGTCCGTAATATAGCTCTGTTTGTGAGTGATATGGGTTCGGGGCATGTCCGTAATCCAGCTCTGTTTGTGAGTGGTACGAGTTCGAGGCATGTCCGTAAGAATGGTAAGGGGGATGTCTGTACCCTTCACCGTAACCCGTAAGTCCGAATAATGAGTTGTACGCATCTTCGGCAAATGTGTTCGATGGGTTGGTTTCCTCCGCCCCCTACGAAGGGTGAGTCCCGTATATATAATATTCCTTAAAAAGGTAATGGTTAAATATTTCAAATAAGCATTTATAATAAAAATAAACACTACTTCAACCTGGTTTGAATCTTCGATAGGTGGCTCCTCATTCAAATCTGGAAGCTTCCACTTTTGATAATGATCTCCCAAACCCGACATTGTTTTCAAAGTATGTGTTTTTGGGACGATGAATTTTCTTTCGTTATGTTTCGTGATTGTTGGTTGCATGAAATCATGATAAATAGAGAAATCTGGAGTAGAAACCATCACGGTTTGGCCAAATCGTGACGGTTCAAGGTGTTTGGTACCCTGGAATCAAGGAACTTTACCTCGTACATTAATTACCTAGTACACTAACCGTCACGGTTAGGTCAAACCATGATGGTTTCTGCTCCACCCGTGCCTCTTTATCCGTGTACTTTTGCCAGTGCACCTTCTCAGACCCGTGCCTCTTTATTAGAGGTCACGGTTTGGGCAAACCGTCACGGTTAGGCTTCAAACTCTCACGGTTAGGCCTAACCGTGACGGTTAGGTCCGGTCTCCCCCTAAAAATACCTGCGGTGTCCCTAGCAGGACCCTATTAATAACTATATTAATATTAATAATATCAATATAAATTTCCACCAAAAACTATCTGGTATTGGTGATTTTTCATTCACGTAATTTCGTACCGTGAATTTTACTTCTCTTACGAAATCACCCGACAATAGATCTACCTAGAATTGAGGAACGATGGTCGAGATATCATAGGTTCCAATAACTTTGCGTAAAAATGGTTTCTCTCCTCCTCCGTTATTGTCAATGGGTCGCTCACCCAAATACCATTAAGAGCAAGACCATTTATTCTTTGATTCGTCAAGTTTTTGTTTATTTTTTATAATGTCATGAAAGAAACTTGTATTTTCATATCCTTCAATACCATCAAAATTTAAGTCTCAACAAAGATGTATTTGAATAGTGTGTAAAAGTATATGGGCTTATATCGAAATGGTAACTTTATCTTTGTCATTCTGTAAATATGGTTGATGTGTTCCACTTTAGTTTTAACTTTTATCCTTTGGTTTTGTATATAGTTATTAGAGTGTTTATAGGATTTGATTTCGTAGCTAGTTAGTTGAGTTTTATAAAAATATTCTTGGAAATCGGCATAAACCTTATTTTTAGACATCAAATTATATTACAAAAGCAATTTGGAATCTCTCTAAATTCTCCACATATTTATGTAGTCGGTTTGAGCTTTGTTCTTTGTATTTTGCTGTAAGTTTTCTACTTTTGAACACCATTATTTTACATTGGCTTTAAATCTAATAATTAATGATTCACTAAGTGTATACAAACGTGTATTGTAAGACCAAGTTCTAAAAAAAATCACAGTTGGATATACATATCATAAACATAGTTCTTAAACTGAACTTTTATTTTAAAAAATAAGCAACAGAATATGAGTCTTTATCTGACCATTTTCTTTAAAGATATTATCAAGTACTTAAACTATACTACAAACTATCATTGCTAGGATGTCTTGGAAGTATGTTGGGTATCTCTTAGTTCCATGCTAAGTTTTCATTTTTAACGTCATTCAAACTAATATGCATACAAAAGTTAATATTGCTAAGTGAGTTTTAGTTTTAACTTTAAAAAAATAATTATAATATAATATACTTTAGCATACTTTAGTGAGTAGTAACTATACACATATTATACTTTTTTTTGTATTTGTCACTTAACATTTAATGTCTTTCTTTAGCAATACTTTATCATACCTTAGGATAGACTTTACTCTAAGTTTCTTTATCTTTACTTTACCTTATATTTGAGCTTGTTTAACTACAAAGCTCCTATAACAAGTGAGTTCGTAATAAAAATAAAGCTCATTTCAAGTGAGCATACATAAGGTATGGCTCTTGTCAAGGGTGAGCTTGCACAATGCAAGGCTCGTATCAGGTGAAGATGCTTAAGACATGACTCTTATCAGGTGAGACTGCGATAAATGCAAACCTTTTTAGTAGCGCTTGCAAGACTTCATATTTTGGGCTTTCACATATGAACTTAATTTAGCATTTTAGGGCGATTTTACCAATCATACTTTCACATTTATTAATTATGTCATTCTTAAACTCTTTAGTTACTTTGATACTATTATGTGTGGAGGTTCATTAGACTTAGTTTTATTATTTGATTTCTTTATCAACTTCACTTCATTTTATAATACTACAATTGACCAAGAAGACTATCCTTGAGGGTTTGGCATATGTATTATCCATGCTTAGACATTCATACGTGAATTCAAAGAAAACCTAACATACTTTATCAAGTTACCAACTTTAACTTTTAAAACTATCATGCATTATAAAAAGCATTATCAATTATGCATATTAGCCCCTAAAACATCATAAATAATGTAAAATACATGAATCTACAATAGACCTTGGTGAAATTATGAGAAAACCCTACATATGAAAGTATTAAGGTCGAGATCTATATAAAAATACATCAAGAAGAAAACTTTATCACTTGATCTTTTCATAATCAATTTCTTAGATATTTGTCATTTGATGATAAAAAACTATACCTTATAGCTTTCTTGAGCTTTCTTTCTCTACAACTTCTTTCTTTATCTATTTTCTCTCTCTACAACTTCCTTCTCTTTCTGTTTCCTTTTTTAGCAAGCGTGAAATGCAAGAAGGAAATGGGGCAACTATCATTTTTATAGCAGGGAACTTAGGGTTGCTATCATTTTTAAGATTGAATCGACTACGAGTGTGCCACACCCCAACCGACGGCGAAATAATCGGGGCGAACAAAATGTGAATCGATTGTTCATAGCAAATAGAATTAAATGTGTTGAAATAATATTAAATGCCATTTTCATTGAATAAAACTAAACAAATAATACAATACAAACAAATTAAATACAAGTAAACATAATGAAATTAGTCTTTAATATTGACTAAGTCCAATCCCTAAGTGGGCACATAGAAGTCTTTTAACCTGCAATCCTGAAATTATGTGAAAAAATAACGACTCAGCTAACGGATTAGCCGGTGAGTAAACACAATTTTGAATACATATTTAGATTGATTAAAATGATTGAAAACCAATTCAATTCACATGAAAATGTCAAGGCTTATAAATGTAATAATGTAACATAAAAAACAAACTAAACACAATCAAACCATATGATTGAATAGAGTCGGTCCACAGATGAATCCTTATGATTGATTGAATACG
Organism: Flaveria robusta; assembly: GCA_025506415.1. Lineage (NCBI taxonomy): Eukaryota > Viridiplantae > Streptophyta > Magnoliopsida > Asterales > Asteraceae > Flaveria > Flaveria robusta. The sequence continues at coordinate 11,731,239 of CM046468.1, read as the reverse complement.
GTAACAATCACCATGCATCTAAACAAGTGGAGTGGGTTTGTCAAACCAATAGATCTATTATTGTTTACCATGACTAGAATAAATACATGATTGTGATATCATCAAGTTTATCTAACTCTGTACACATAATTGCAAGTAATAACATATCATGTCTTGAATTAAATATTGAAATAGAATAATAATGAATAACAATGATTGAATATAAATCACATGATTTTCTCAAAATATAAAATATGAAAATAGGCTATGAATACTCATATTAACAATAAGTAATGATTTAAATAGTAGAAAATTAGAATAGACAACAATAGTTTCCCCACGGTTAACCTAAGAATGGTGTCTTGCATTAGAATAATAATGATTTAAAATCTAGTTATTAACTAGGGTTTCAATTGAAATATGGGTTTTAAAAAAAATGTATTTACTTTATATAACTTGATAATGATTAATTAGTGAAATGAAATTATCTTATGTTATTTGAATATTTAATTTGTAATGTTTGATTAAATAGAGTTTGGGTACTAAAGTGTGAAAAAGAAATAGTTAATTTAATAACTAATTATTTAAAACTTGATTAAAATAATTGATTGAATAATTAATTATTTTTATGATTTATAAAGTAATGATTTAAATAGTTTGAGTTTGATTTAAAATAGTTTTATAAAATTTAACTCTTATAAAAAATGCTTTATAACATTTAAAAACCTTTAAAATTAAACAAAATTGGGAATTTTTAAACTTTTAGAATTTTCAGAAACTTATTAATAATTATTGGAATGGATTTAATTGTCAAAATAATTTTTATATTAATACAATAATACAATAATAATTTTCTATCATTTAGAAATTATAAAAAAAGTTTTTAAAAATCATATGGAGGTGGCCGGGTTTGAACCCGAGTTCCCTTTGCAAAGTGTGTTACCGTTGAGCCAAGGCCCATGATCTGGTTTAATTGGAGAATGGATATTATAAAAATGATGTTTAAAGTAAACCTTAATTTCATATGAACTCTAGAATTTAAATCATTTAAATTGAAGCTCGATTCCAATGTTTTAACTAGAATAAAGTTAGGGCTTTCAATTCACACATGAAAGCAAGTGTGAAGGTTACTTCAATTTACCTGATTTGACTTTGAATTGAGACTAATTTAGAAAAGAATAGTCGTGACTATCGAGGTATCAAATGAAGTTGTTTCTTGATGATTTGGTTTAATTCATGATTTGGAAAGCTTCTAATGAGGATGATATGTCATAAACATCATTCAATTTAGAATAAGGTTGCTTTGAAAGTGACTCTCGACTGAGTTGTAGGTTCGGATGAAGTTGGTGATCGAATGTGTAGTGTATGTGTTTTGCATGCAATTGAAGTTTCAGAAAGATGTAAGAGATCGATCAGAATGTTTCCCCATTATTATATAGCTTTGATTTAGGGGTTTTGAGTCAAATCGGTTTCAATTTT
>CM046468.1:11524781-11724781 GCA_025506415.1 Flaveria robusta | reverse complement strand
AAAAAATTAAAAAAATAAAAACCTTATGGCGACGACATGTACGTCGTAGTGATATATATTTGATAGTTATCTTGTTTCAATGGTTTGGCTATAAATGGAGGATCAAATTGTAATATAAATTACGAATTAATAAAGAGGACGTTTATGAGTAATTCAGTTATCACTTGGTGTTCTGAATAATTACTTGTTATATGATGTATGGGTATATGACAAAATTATGTCTTGCTATGTATCAAAGAGTATGCTTAGATTATTAAATAGCGTCCTTGAAATTAAACGTATACTTATAACTTCAACCAGAATACATGTATTTAAGAGTAAGTGATTTGTCATATGTGTAAAGAGTGCATTTTAATAACAAATTAACATGTCCTGAATAAAAAAACTACGCTACCCTACTAAATGATAATGATATATCACATGCGACATGTTTGTGTGCTAAACATCACATTATGTACTCTAAATAAAAAGTTCATCATTTTATTTACAAAGTCATTGCACATCGACTATATAAATATGTATACTTTATACACTACATGATTTTCTATTTTTTTAGCGATTTGTAGAAGTTAACAGTAAACCACTTACAAATGAAATACGAGACAATACAACATGTTTTTTAATGCTTATGAATTCTTTTGTATATAAAATCGTACCAATATTATGCAGAATTTGAAAAACAATTACTCATAATTAAATAAGGTAATAATATCTGTCTTTTATAGATGTCCTGCATGCAGTGGGAAGACTTGGATGAACGTTATTCACGGGTTCAATGGCGCCCCACCATTAAAAATCTTACCCCTTAAATAATGGAAGGAAAAATGAACCTAGTCCATTCCTAAAAAGGGAAAGGAAAATAAAGTTTATTTATATGTTTTATAACTGTTGATAAAATTTTAAATAATATTTTTAAATGAGTGTGTTTAGTTATTTAGAAAAATATACTAAAGAAAATTTGTTGTGTAATTAATATATGGAACCGACTCGATTAGTCTTGAAATTGCCTCTCAAATTCTAATTTCAGACTTCAACTTATATTGGTAACGTAACTAGTATACCCTAATTGAAATATGTGCCATCTTCATTGGACATTTTACCATAAAAAGAAAAATCAACTACCGTTAAAACCGAAACCTCATATGTAAGGTAACGCATCGCGTTCATCAAACCTATATGTATACCTAAAATCACACAATACATATAGTGTACCTAAAATCACACACAACCAAAATTTGCATTGAAAGAGAAAATCTCAACCCTAAATAAAGATAGTGGTAGGGATTGAGAGGCAGGTGGATGGAGCTTGAGCAGTGAGAATGGTGTATGAGAATAATACTAGTTACTTCTACGTGGAGACGACACACTAATCTTTTTAATATAATAAAAGGTTAACTAGAAGTGATACGTGTCAGCATCATATTTTTTCTTACCAAATTTTTCTCGTTTTTCTCTTCTATTAGATTATTACATTAACTATTAATAATATTATTTACTTTTTTTAAGATTAAATTAGTTTTTTAATAAATTAAGAAAGAGAACTTTTTAATAATGTTATTCTAAAAAATAAATTTTTATAAAATAATTTTTTTAACACATTAAACTTTTTAAAAAATATGAAATATTTTAAAATGGGTGTTTTTAAAAAGTAAAATTTATATAAACAAAAAAAAATTAGAAATTATAATAAGAAAGTTTTATAAATGATAATTTTTAAAACCGTTTGTTTTGAAACAAAATTTTCATTCTAATTATAATTATGAAGATTACAATCATTTTTTTTTATCTTTGAAGATTAGTTTATAATTAATATATTTTTATTATTTTTAATATTTTATTTATTAAACACATATAATGCATAAGTTTACTAAAGCTAGTTGATTATAATAAATGATGCCACAATATGATGATCAATTGATAATAATAAAGTGTAGAATTGGTCATAGAACGTATACGTTTGTTTTTAACTAGTTTATTTTTATCATATCTAAGTATAAATTAGTTTCAGTTTGAAATATTAATCAATTAGTATCTTATATCAATAATAAAAACTAATAAAAAAGGCATGTCATCAAAGAAACTAATTTCACATCATCTTTTAATTGGTGATTGGTCAAACATACAGTGACAACAAAGTTTTACTTTGTAGTTTAATTTGTTTCCAGATTCTTGTTTTTTGTGAATTACCATGTGGTACTGAAATTTTTTATGGGCTGTTTGATTACCTCTGATTCAATAGGATTTAACTGAGTCAGAAGCTGACCCAATTAGAAGTTCTGACTGAGTCTGCATCTGACTGAAACTTGAGTGTTTGATTCATTTTCTGACTGACTCTGCTGAATGATAAAAAATTGATTTCAAGAACAAAATTTCAAATCTGATTTCAACTTTGTCAACGCTCATTTGCATACTTTAAGCCACCGAAACCGATTCAAGCAAAACCAACATATAAATATTTTCAAATTTTGTAATAGCATTCACTTGCAGATTCTAACACATGTTTTTCATCCAAAAAGTCATTCCGGAATCAATATAAAAGTCAAAACTACTTATACACCAATCTATTTGACCTTTAATCAACCTCAAAAGCCAAAACATCAAAGGGGATTTCTTACAAATGACAAATAAGTCCCAAAATCCCAATTCATCGTATTCTCAAATAACCATGCATGTTGAAAACCCAAAATCAAAGTCAAAATCAATCTTTAAAAAGTAGAAATCAAACCTTCTGATGATCTTTTGGAATCCCATAGCCATTAAAGTACATCTGAGCAACCAACATACTTTCTGCGGAGGGAGGAGTGCCGGAGGTAGGCCGGAGAGATGGGGGTCGTGCGGATGGGGGTTCGCGGTGGGAGACCGCCGGAGGGGATGGGGGTTCTCAGAGAGGGTCGCGCGGTGGGGAGACCGCCGAAGGGAATGGGGGTTCGCAAAGGAGGTCGCGAGGTGGGGGTTCGTGGTGGGGAGACCGCCGGAGAGATGGGGGTCGCCGACGGGCCTGGGTCTCGGTCGCCGCGGTGGGGAGATCTTATTCCATTCGTGCATCTGCAGGGGTCGCGGTGGGCAGCGCCCCTTTTCTTGGTCAGAATGGTTTAATTTAAGGTCTGGGTCCGAACCTACGGACCCGGTCAGATGACAACACAGCCGCATCAAGTCAGCCGGGTCAGAGCAAATCAAACTCACCCTTAGTCTTTAATATGAACAGTATTTTATAAATTATAATCGATTTCTAATACATTAAAATAAATGCTAATTTTAGAAAATTTGAAGTGTTATTTTTATCAGCATACCTAATTTGATTTTGAAAGAACAAGAAATGTATTTGGATTTATGACAGCGCTAATAGAAGCGTGTACTATTATAAAACATAGACTCTCAATCCTACCCATCTTTTCAATTCACATCAAATAATTTCTCAATCATTTTTATTGGACCTCGCTATTATCTTTTCTTCTTTTCCTCTACACCTTTTTTCTTTTCTTTTTCTTTCTTTTTTTTTTTTTTTAACAAAACTAGTATTGGCTGAATTCTATATGCTTCGTTTTATTTACGGAAACTAGCAAATTAGGTATGTGGTTGGTTTTGTTAATCATTCTTCTATCCTATATAATAATTATATTTTATTTTGATAGGTTATTTTTAGCGATTTTTGGATAAGTTGTTATTATGAAAAATGTTATTTATTGTAACACAGTGACACATTCGATCTGGTTTAAAGATTATACTTTCTTTCATCGGACATAGTACTTAATTTCTTTTACTAGCTTAGGTTTTTATTTTGATTATAAATACAAAACACATCAATGTGGGATTTTTCGATACACAAGTTTTATTTAAGATTTGTACAAATTAAATTTTAGAAAGTAGCGGATCCAAAAAAAGATTTCATGTGAGGCAAAAGTAGGGCGATCGCATAACTTTAGGGTGCACTCAGTATTTTCACATTCATATAGCATTAAAATTTTTTTATGGGGGACAGCTACCCCCAACCTTCAACCTAAATCCGCCCCTTATTTTAGGTACGTGCAACATCTTCATTCTTCAGCGTATTAAAAATAAATTTCTAATGGCTTAAGCATGTAGATGAGTGTTTGTACCTAGCGGCGACAATGATTAACAATGGCCAATGAAAATAAAAATATTATTAAGTGAAGATTCTTCAAATAAATACATTGAAATGAATATTAGTTTCAAGATACATTAGATTTTTAATAATTTAAACTATTCACCGATAATAATTTATACCCGTAATTTGATCAACGAAAATCAACTTTCACTTTGATCTATTGCCTAATACAATATCACTAATATAATTATTATAAATTTACACTTGATTTTATTCGGAAGGATGACTTTTAGTGGATGGGGAAACATATGTGCTTGTAAGCTAAACTGAATGAAAATAGAGTGCTAGTCGAGTATAAGTTTATGATTATTATGTGAGTGAGATTGCCTGTGGTAAGTAAAGTGAAAAATTAGAAGTGATATATCTAATTTCTTATATGGATAATTATCGCTAATAGATCATACTTTTAGTAATTAATTTAATTTCCATAGTTTAAAAAGAAAGATATGTTATAAATACTATATACCTTAACTAAATTTAATCGTGTGTTATACGGGTTGAAAAAAAAAACAAAAAAACAAAAAAAAAAACATATGTGAACTTAAATTTATAATAAGATCTATATGGTAGGTGGAACAAACAAATTACAATATGACAGTTATGATAGTCTAAAACAGTAATTTCAATAGTTTTAGTAAATGAAAAATGAAATACAACATTTTTGAATGAAAAAAAGGCACATATTACATTTATCAATAAGTCAAATAAAAATACAAAATTTGAAAGAAAGATACGACAATGAAACAAAGACTATATTAAAGTAAAACAAATGTTCATAAATATTTTTGAATACTTCTTTGTAGACAACACTTGAAGTTTTATTTGTGACTTTTGTGTCTTTATATAAACTTAGTTGTTAGCTCTCTTCACTTTTAACTCTACATAATGCAACATATGGTTGATTATGGGTAAAAACAAAATCTTTTAAGTATAAACCAACTTTGGAAAGTGATTGACCTTGACTCTTGTTGATTGTTATCATAAAACACATTACAAGTGGAAATGTCTTTTTTTTTAATTTAAAAGAAATGTTCCAATCAAAAGGTGTCAAGCTGATTCTTGAACGAATATACGCGCCTCGATATTGTTTCCAGAAATAATTTTGGCTTCGATAACCCTACTGCCAAGACTTATCACCTATAATCTTGTTCCTTTACATAAACTAGTTTTTTTCATCAATATTTCTAAGCAACATAACTAGAACTCCAACTTTTATTACTAATTTATGATTTAACAATCTTGATATTTTTAATCCATCAAAACATGAGATGAGCATAATGTCTCATCAAAGTTAGAATTGAAATGGTGGATTAGGATATACTATCGAAGTTTAAGTATTCAATTTGATCACCTAGAAACAATAAGAGCAAGCGATCACTAATATTTTGAACTAATATATTTTTCGGTGCTAAAATTTCCCTTTCTTGGAAAAAACCTTCATTTTGATAATTGCCTAGTATTAAAGGATATATAAAATCAATCAAATCAAAGAGTGAATTAGATGAGTTAGAAATGAGAAGATCTTCAACTATGTTAATGCTTTCCTCATCGTTTTTCTTCTCCCATATCCAGAAGCCGGTTTGCAATAATCTTCATCTGATTAATATCGTAATTGTCAAGATAGGTATTTAGCCTCGTGTTTTTCTGTTAGTATAAGAACCTTGCAGTGTTGCAAGATGTATGATAAACTTAAAGATGCATTTACAATATAATGTTTGGTTTTGTTTGAAATAACTAGTAGAATCCATCTAAAATCACCTCCATAAATAGCAACCTTATCTCCAAACAACATCCGAGAGTTATCTACAATATCACAACCCATTAAATCTTTGAGACTTCTATCCAATACTCGAAAAGTATGTTTGTTTACCGTAGATGCTTCATCCCATATAATCAAATCCTGTCTATGTAGTAAATGTACATTGTCACAGTCTTTTTATATAACACAAAGAGTACTCATTTAAGTCCAAAAGAATTAGAAACCTAGAATGTGTCGTCCGACCACCTATTAAAAACAATGGCGCAATTCTACTTGAAGTAATGTTTAAAACAATCTTAAATTTTAATCTTATGCATGCAAATATAGTCTTCTGCAGAAAAGTTTTACAAGTGCTGTTATATCTATAAAGAAAAAAAGACACCCCTTTATAGTTTCCAAAAATACGTTTACAGTTATAATTGAAAATAATGTTTTTTGATAAATAAGGAAATCAACGATTTAAAATATATTATATGTAATATAGTGTGTTTTAATTTACCTTTATTATAATAAAGGAGTTAGTTGATTACAAAATTAAATGCATATACTTATATGTATTTATGTATTTGTTTATACACAGGAATTCTAGTAAGTTTATAATATATTTTGTTTTTAACATGACTTTATTGTAATAAACAATTAATACAGAACTAATATGGTTTTAATATAATAAAGATTAATATTACGACCACCAAACAACATATTTATATACACAGATTATGAATAGTACTCGGATATATAAAGTAATAGTTTAAAGTAAATTTGTGTACGTGAATAATGATCCCATAAAGAGATATTTTAAAATAGTTAGTTTGTATAAATTAAAGATAAGTATTAAATTTATAACAAAATAAATTATCGTTGTCCGTGTGATTTGGTCACATTTGCCATTTTTATCCAAAAAATATTTTTTTTGCATCTGTCTCACCAAGGTTTTGAAAAATTATCATTTTCATCTAAAAAGTTATCTTCGTTAATTTAAATGTTCAATAATTTATCATTACAAGGGGTAATGATGTAATTTTGCATATAAGACAAAATCTTGATTTATGTTAATGTATTAGTGTTAAAACTCCATTAACATGTTATTGTTTCATACACAAAACTTAAACGAACCATTTCATCTTCAAACCTTTTATTATAACTGAATCACGAGATAGTTGGCTTCATTGATGGAAGAAGAGAATAAACCTCATTGTTGATGGTGGTCGAAAATCCACTGCGAAGAGTCTGTATAATAGAGAAGATCGCTTCTAGTCTCCTTCTCTCTTATATTGAGATTCGGTTTCGCTCATTTATGGTTGATAATTGGGGGATTTTGTTTTGTTGTTTAAAGGGTAATTTTATCAATTCACATGTATAACAATTTAAATTAATGAAGTTAAATTTTTTGGATGAAAACATCAGTTTTTCAAAACCTTGTGTAGCCAAATGCAAAAAAAAAAAAAAAATTTATTTTTTGGATAAAAATAACAAATATGATTGAACCATATAGAGGAAAATGACCCTTTAGATGTGTTAGAAGATGTAACTATGTGTCAATGCAAAAAAATAGTCAAAAAAGTAATAACATAAGTAGATAGTTAACATAATTTTTAAAACATAGTGCTAAATTTAGTTTAATAAAATAAAAAGTATGAAGACATGTAAAATTTTTAAAATTAAAAAATTGTTGTTATCAAAGTATATACTACTCATATGCAATTTAAAAAATAAAGTAAATAACTATTTTAATCCCTATGGTTTGAGAAAAATTACGGTTTCTATGCAATATTTTATTATGCTAGCGATCCAACAGTTTCAATGTGGGTTTTAATTTCGCCCAAGCCATTGACACGGTTAGAGTTTATTTCGTTAAATAATGTAAAAAGACTTTTGTGCCTCTAGATTGAATATAAACCCCTCCCCCATCCCTAATTCTCTCTTTCTCCTTTCTTTCTTTCTTTCTCTCTCTCTCTCTCTCTCTCTCTCATACACACACTCTTTCTTAGAATTCTAGCATCATCACCTCCTAATGACCACAACCATGACCATTAGCCACCACCTCCACCATCTGAGACCCGTCGGCCATCACCATATCCTGCCACACCAACCCTTACCCATCTCTCACTCTCCCCCTCCCCCCGTTGTATTCCACCATAACCACCACCATCGATCACCATCACAACCTGAAAACAACGGCCACCACAAAATCCGGCCACACCATAACACCTCTCTCTCCCTCCCATCGTATTCCATCGCCACCAGCACCACTGTTCACCCTTTGATTTTGGGGTTTCGTTCTAACCAAATCAAAGATCCCAAGCCTTAGATCCGCACACAACGGTGCAGGTAGGTCGTACTTGGCGGTGGAAACTTGAGAGGGTGGCGACCGGAGAGGCGCAAACGGAGGTGAGATTGGTGGTTATAGGAAAAGAGTGTAGACTTTATTATGAGAGAGAGAGATAGATGGTGGGGTGATGAAAATGAATGATGATGGTGGTAAGTGGGTGGTGGAGGATGGTGGTGGTGGGTGGTGGGTGGGTGGTTGTGGTGGAGTTAAGAGATATTAAATGATGGATTGATGGTGATGATGACATTTGGTTTTTTAGAAAGAGTGAGTAGAAAGGAAAAGAATGTTGTGAGTTTTTGTTTAAAGAAAGAGAGAGTAGAAAGAAGAATGGATAGGTTTTATTTGTTTTTTTTTTACATTTTGTATTTTTAATGGTACGGGTAAATTTGTTATTTCGTATCAACTTAACATAAATATGTAAAGGTGTAGCAGTGTGGACTAAAACTTAAACAAAACTTAAAATTATTGAACTGTAAATGTAATAAATAAATTATTGAATTAAAATCATAACTTTCGCTAAATCACATGGACCAAAATAATAATTTACTCTCAAAAATATTATTAAAATGTAAACAATAATAATAGTTGAATATACAAATTTATGGTTTCTAAAAATAATTCACAAACATTAGAAATTTAAGAATAAATAACTTGTAAAATCAATTAATTTCTAGATATATATGTTTGAGTTTATGGTTAGAAAAAAATATGTAGGTTATTATTAAAAATCCCATTTAAAAGGTTACTTGTGGTTTATATTAAAAGTAAGCATCATTAAAAGTTCATATGGCTAAAAATCCCATTTAAAAAATATGGTTAAAAAGGTATTTAACATGAGATAATTACAACGTAACATCATTAAAAGTTCATAAATATATTAAAATGGCGAGAAGTAATACTTGTGGTTTATATTTTTTTATATATAGTTGTGTATGTTTATTTATACTAAAAGTGTCACATTAACATAAAAAAACATTAAAATAATCTTTATATATGTTTATAAATTTTTATCCGTTACCCTACACATTTTATATAGTATAACCTACATATTAGTTACACGGTTATATAGATAAATAAAATTTGTTCACTTTTTTTTTATTTCAAGATAGATGAATAAATATTATATTTTGGACACGCCTTAATTCATAAATCTATTAAACAATAACGAACTTAACAATAATCAACCTATTCTAATAAAAGGGTAATTAAGGGGGATACATGTTATCATCATATTTTTTCACATCAAATTTTTTCTGTTTTTCTCTACTATTAAATAATTACATTAATTACTAATAATATTATCTAATTCTTTTTTAGATTAAAATAGTTTTTTAATTAAATAAAAAATAGATCTTTTTATGAATGTTGTTTCTAAAGAAATATTTTTTTATAAAATAAGAAATTTTTATAAAACATTAAACTTTTTTAAAAATATGAAATATTTTAAAATTAGTGTTTTTTAAAAAAGTAAAATAATTATTTTTTATAAATGATATTTTTTTCAAACATTTGTTCTGAAACAAAATTTTCATTCTATTTATAATAAGGAACATTTTAATCATGTCTTATCTTAAAATATCTTTTTATAATTAATAAAATTTTATTATATTTGATTTTAATTATTCAACCTGTGTAACACACGAGTTTAGTAAATTTAGTCGCATATAATTATGTATATCAAAAATTAAAGAAAACTAGCTCCCAACTTTAAATTATCTCATTTTCACTATTTTTTCAATAATTATTATACATATTATCTGAACAGTTGAGTACTAGTCGAATACATACACACACGTTTTGTTTTAACGTATATAATAATTTTTTAATTTTTTAATGTCCAAATCACAGTTAATTAAAGTCGCTCATCCCTTGTGCCGACTAAATGGTTTCCTGGCGAGAGGGGCCCTTGAAAAGATGTAACTACCTTCTATGATCTATCTCTACTTTTGTTCCCGAAAATATCTAATTAAATAGATCTTTTTAACTTAGTATTAGTATTAATATTAATATTACTATTAATTAGTATTAGTATTACAATTAATTGTAACGGCTGGTGAAGGCATAGCCACAATATCACATAAATAGCTTTTCCTTCGGTCTATTACATCAGATGATTTGTAGTTCAAGTGGGTCGTATGGCTCTTGTTGTTTAAAAAGATACACCACCACTCTTTTTGTAAAAAAGTTAATAGCGTAGAATTAAGCTAAAATATAAGGTCGTAGTGGAAGTTAAAAAAATAAAATAAAATACTAACTGTATCCTATCTATATACTCTAATAAAATAGTAAATGAGCGGAACACGTGTCAACATCACATTCCTCATAATCAAAATTTTTCCGCCTCTCTCCTAATTAATAATTACTATAATTACTAATAATATTTTTAATTTTTTTATAGACTAAAAATATTCTTAATAATTAAAGTAAAAAATTCTTTATATTATTGTTTTTATAAAAAATATTTTTTTATAAAATAAGAAATTTTTTTAAAACATCAAAATATTATAAAATTGGTTTTTTAAAAAGGTATAATATTATAAATAAAAAAAATTAAAATTAAAAAGTTATAATAATGAATTTTTTAAGATGGTTTGTTTTGAAACAAAATGTTTAATTTTTTAAACAAAAAAGTTTAAAAAGTAAATATCATTGTTTTGTTACTCATATCCTAATTAATAAGTTATTTCAATTATATCTTATCTTAAAATATAATTTTCTTATTAATAAAATATTATTCTATTTAATATTTTATTTATTTAACCCGTGTAATAAAAAGTTACTAAATCTAGTTTATATATATATATATATATATATATTATATTAAAAAACAAAAAAAATTAATAAAAATTGAAGCCAACGATAGAGATTTTTTTTAATTTTACAAACATACAAAAGCCAACATATTTTTATTTTTATACATTAATTTATTATAATAAAAGAAGGTTTTAAAAGAACACTTGGCATAATTCAATGCCATTAAATTTTAATCTTTTCGCTTCTATTTCCTATTAAATAACTACATTAAATATTAATGATATTATTTAATTTCTTTTGAGAATAAAAATAGTTTTTTAGTAAATTAAAAAACATGTTTTTATAAATTTAACTTCTAAATAAACAAATTTTTATTATAATTCTTTTTCAAAAACATCAAAAAATTTTGAACTGGTGTAGTTTCAATCATACGTTATCTCAAAATATCGTTTTATAATTAATAAATTTTCATTACTAACTATTTAATATCTTATTTATTCAACCCGTATAATAATTGAGGTACTAACCTAGTAAGCATATATATTAGAACCCAATAGTTCAACCACATTCATTTTCAGCAAAATTCTCTCGCTTCTCTCTTCTATTAAGCAATTACATTAATTATCAATAATATTACTTAATTTTTTTTAGAATAAAAATAGTTTTATTAATAAATTTAGAAAAAGATCTTATTATTAATGTGATTTCTAAAATATAATTTTTATTAAATAAAAAACTTTTACAAAAAATCAAACTTTTTTAAAATTGGTGTTATTAAAAGTAATTTTTTTATAAACAAAAAATAATTAAAATTAAAAATTATAATAAGAAAATTTTTAAAAATGATATTTTTAATATGGTTTGTTTTGAAACAATAAAAAAAATTTAAACAAAAGTTTAAAAAGTTAATTTCAATCATACTTTATCGAAAAATATCATTTTATACTTAATAAATATATATTATATTTATTATTTTATTTGATTAATCCGTGTAATACACGGGTTCATTAAAGGTAGTAATTTATATTTATACTATATATAAAGCATTATTTGTAATTTTACTTGAAGTTTAAGACACCTAAAACAATTTTTCAAACATAGAGTACAAGTATTTTATATAATTATTCTTAATTTGCCTTATTTAATAAACTTATCTTAATAATACATATTAAATTATTTAACGCAATTCGTTAAGTATTATACGATTTATAATATTTCAAATTTATATTCAAATTTACATTTACTTTTTATATATTTTATAACTAAATACTACAAGTATTCTATGCAATTATTTCTAATTTGCCTTATTTAATAAACTTCTCTTATATATATTTACTAGCTTAATAACCCGTGTATTACACGGGTTGAATATATAAAATATTAAATAAAATAAAATTTTGTTAATTATAAAACAATATTTTAAGATAAAATACGGTTGAAATTTTGTATAAGGACTATAGGTAACAAAATAATAATATCAAGTTTTTAAACTTTTCTTGTTTAAAAAAACTAAATATTTTGTTTCAAAACAAAAAGTTTTATAAAATTTATTTATAATTATTTTTTATTTATAAAAATTTTACTTTTTAAAAATATTGATTTTTAAAATATTTTATATTTTTAAAAAAGTTTGATGTTTTTGAAAAAAAGATTATTTTATAAAAATTTATTTCTTTATAAATAATATTGATTAAAAGATTCCTTTCTTAATTTATTAAAAAATATTTTTAGTCTATAAATAAATTAAATAATATTATTAGTAATTATGATAACTATTAAATAGGAGAGAGAAGCAGGAAAATTATGGTGAGGATGAATGTGGTGCTGCCACGTGTCCATATTAGTTACTTTTTTATTATAATATAAAGATATCTATACTATATATAAATCATTTGAGATGCAAATATTTATAATTTTACTTAAAGTTTAATACACCTAAAATAATTTTTTAAGCATACAATACAAATATTGCAATAATTCCCCATTTAATAAATATATTATTTAATACATATTAGATTATTGGATTTAATTCATTAAGTATTATCTTATTTATAATATTTTAAATTTATATTTAAATTTACATTTACTTTTTATATATTTAATAACTAAATACTACAAGTTTTCTATGCAATAATTCCTAACTTGCCCCCATTTAATAAACTTCTCTTAATTAATATATTGTTTTATCAACATTAGATTATTTAATTCAATTCATTAAGTATTATTATATTTATAATATTTAAAATTTATATTTTAATTTAAATTTACTTTTTATATGTTTTATAACTAAATACTACTTAAATTAATTAATATCATATTTAAATACTTAACTATATATATAACTATTAAATATTAAAATAATAATAATAATAATAATAATAATAATAATAATAATAATAATAATATAACTTTTGTTTAAGGAAGGTCAAAAATAAGTCTTGGTGACACTTACCGTATCATGCGGGCAAACTTATTATATATAACAAATAGAAAAGATAATGAATTTTACATTTAACCCATGATTTTTTAAAGTAATAAGTGAAGGTTTTTCCAATATTATCATAATATTTTGTTTTACAAATATTTTACAAATAATCAATGTAAGTTTTTTTTTTAAGTTACCATAATATATTTGTCTTCTACAAAGTAATAAAAAACCTACGTTGTTTTTTCTACAAATTTACACTTAACCCGTAAGAAACTTTTGAAACTAACTACAACATGTTTTATTTTTTCAAATTGATTACCTGTTCATTTTATACTTTTTATTAATGTTACTATAATATATTTGTCTTCTACAAAGTACTAAAAAACCTACGTTGTTTTTTCTACAATTTTACGCTTATACCCTCGATTAATGCCAAATTTACACTTAATATTCAAAACTTAAATAAAGTAGTATTAATTTCTTATATTCAATTTACAATATACCTTTATAAGTATAATAAAGTTATGATTTACACATTCTCTAATCTTTTCTTTTGCTTCGAGGATTCATTCTCTAATTTACAATATACCCTTATAGTATCAATTTCTTTTTGTTTCATATGTAATTTTTTTATAGCTGGTTAATACTAGCATATAAATCATCAAAATAAATATTTTCAAATTTTATAATACCCGTGTATAGCACAGGTCACCCTACTAGTAAGTCATGCCTAATTTTATTAAGAGATTTTTACATATTTCTCCTTACTAAAACCATAAATTACATATTTTCCCAAGCTAAAAGTTTGATTACATATTTCCCCTTCCTAAACCATATATTACATATTTATCCTTTTTATTAAATTTTATATATTAAATAACTATTTTACTTTGTTTTTACTAGTAGATTTTTACATATTAATGTTTTATTATTATAATTGTTTAAAACTTTTAATAATAATGTTTTGTATTTGAAGATATAACTTTGATTATCGGTTGTTATTGTTTTGAAATAAATTTTTAAACGAGATAAAATTTGTTGTTTCTATTTACATAGAATACTCGAACTTGAGGAACTATGTAATTGATAGTCGTTGGAAGTGAAATGCGTAAAAATAATTTAGTGTAAATACGAGTAATATAATCATTCAATAAATAATTTTAATAAAATGGTTAAATATGTAATATGTATGTTTTAGAAAGAGGAAATATGTAATTATTGATTTTAGGAAGTGGAAATATTTAAATGCCCCTTTTATTCATGTATAGTTAATGCAATTTAGTGATTAATAAAATCACTAAAAACTATTACTTTATAAAATACATCTTAAGATAACATCTATTATCCGAATCAAGGTCGCACATTTGGCGTTAAAAAAAATAAAATAAAATACATCTTAAAAATATTAAAATGACAAGAATTGTGTCCGATTTATATAATAATTAATAAAAGTTACAGCGACTTTTAGTATTTCTCAACGTTTTGTTGTTCATGATATAATGTACCCATAAATACATACATATATATATATATATGTGTGTGTGTGTGTGGGGCAAAAATCAAATGTTAAAACTCTATTATTGTAATAACTGTGTTAACTTTTGAAAATCAATCAAAAGTATTATTTTATTGTTGCAATAATATCATTATATATATGCAAATATATGTTATTTCACATATATATGTAAATTAATAAACGTAAAAAAATTATGACTAGTACAAGTTACACTTACATTTGTAAATATTTACTAGTTGTAAGTAACCTACACCTATCATAACTTTTTTGCAATTATGAATTTTACACATATACATAAAAAATATAATGTTATATATATATATATATATATATATATATATATTGATGTTATTTTAATAATAAAAATAATGACGTTGATTGATTTTTAAAAGTTAACATAGTTATCGTTATAATATTATGTGAACATTTGATGCTTACCCTATATATATATATATATATATATATATATATATATATATCAATATGATTGTATAATATGATTTATAAATCTATAATAAACTTAATTTATAAAAATTAAAATGCATATCACATGAAATAATTTAGATACTTTACACATTCATATAATTACGGAAATCATACGATACAATAATTTTTAGAGAATTTGCTTTCAAAGTTGAACAAAAGCATCTAAATAACATCACTGTGGCTTGCATTATAATTTCTATGTGTTAACTTTATTATCAATGCTTAAACATATGATACCAAAAAAATAATAAACCTAACTTTAGAAAAAGTGATGATAAAAATATATAAAATTTGTTTAAAATTTTACTCGTTTATCTCAATGTTTACTAGTCATATTTTTCTATCTAACTTCATGTAACTTGTATTTAGATTTCTATGTTTTAAGTTTATTATTGTTACTTAAATCATATAAAAGAGTAAATTTTTATAGAACCACTTTTGAAAATGGTGATGATAAGAATATGTAAAATTATTTGAGGTATTACTCCTTGATCTCAACGTTTTACTGATCATATTTTTGTAATACATTGATTTTTTTTATCATGCCGCTTAGATGCTTTTTAACACATCTACCCTCATTTGATATTCACGTGACCTAATTTAACGATGCAAACCGACGACCATTAGACTAAGTGACCAAAGATGAAACAAACTATAAACATAAAGGTTGTTAAGTGTAATTATTAAAGATAAAGGTTGAAAAATAAAATTAGTTATAACGATAAATGTCCTTTTATGTAATTTATTCATAGAGTAAGCTTCAAATGAAAACTACCATATTATAAGAAAACGAAGAAAAATACATCCAACCAATCATATAATTTATTTATTTTATGATTTTATTAAATCAAAAAGGATACATTAGTAAACTTATATATTTTTAATTATAGTAGTTTATTATCTTCTAATTAAAATCCCATATTTTTAGGTTGACTAAATCAAATTTTTCAAAATTGTTTAAAACTTGAAACAACCTAATAAAGTACGACTTCTTTCCTCATCTCTATTATCTTTTTGAAATCATTCTCAAATCCAAATTCCTTGATTATTATTTTTTTTTACTCTCTTGAGATATATTATTATCATACATCTTCATTGTTATCATAATTACCTTGTAACTAACCTATTACTTTGTTCCATCCATAACTATAAACCAAAACAATTCCATCACTACGACTTATAATTGCATCCAAATCACTCATTCATCATTTTCAATTAGCTTCTAGTTTCTTTGTTCTTCAAACAAATTAAAAGAAGGCTGAAACCTGGTATAACAAATCGTGAGTGAAGCTTCTTTGTGGATCAAAAGGTCAAATTGGATCTTGTTAAAGGTTTGAGATGTTAATAACGAAATGAGGCCGGAAAAGCTCCTTAAGTTTAAAGATTGATTGTTAAGAACATCTTACTCTTCTTTTATTTCATCTTAATTTGTTTTTTTGTAACTAGAGTTACGTATATGTAACTTTAGTTTGAGTTACATATATGTAACTAGGTTATCTAGTTAGTCATGATTTGAAAATTGTAATTGTAGTTAACTAAATTTAACTTGATTATAGCTCGCGTTACAGTGTGAGTTACGTGTATTGCAAATGGTGTTACGTTTTCTCTTATTCATCGTTACATATATGTAACTTATAGATCTATATGAAAAAACCATGGTCAACAGAAAAATACGAATTACGTATATCCAAACAAGAGTTATATCAACAAGAACATATATGTAAATGTGGTCATAGATCAATAAGAGTTAATATGAGAAAGTAGTCATAGATCAGGAATGGTTTACGTGATAAAAAGGATGAAAAAGAAAGATATGAAGACGAAGATGAAGATAATGAATCATGTAATTTTTGTCATACTATGATTTGTTTTTTCTTTATCTTTATCAAGTTACATACATGTAGACTGTTTTACATTTGTGCTTGTATATACAGGTTATCATGCAGGCTTTCATATTTATAATCAAGTTACTTATGTGTTTACATATACGTAAACAAGTTTATATATGGCCATACCGATTCACTTTTGGATTATATTAAAAAACAATGAAGATGGGTTTAGTTCTTGATGAATATAAAGATGATTATGATTAAGTCAATTATTGATTTTTTAAATGTAATGTATGATAGAGGAAAGAAAATAGTGAATACACGAATTTTGATGTTGGTTTCCAAATCTAATATTTTTTATTCCATATTTACCCTTATATCAATAATATAATCTACTTGAATTTTTAATTATTTACTAGAATGCTATTTTGTATGTCAACCATTGATTAAATAGATCAATGGTTAAGATTTTATTATTTTTTAGTAAATCATAGTTTTCTTAGAAACTTTTTCCTATACACACACACACACACACATATATATATATATATATATACATAATACCATTTTATGAATAAATTTAATTAAAAATAAAAATTATATTAATTAATAGCTAAGATGAGTTTTAAAGTTGTTACAATCTTTAGGAGCTTGAATATATATGTATAAGTATATATATGTTACATACAATATATACAAGATACAATACTAGCTAGAAACAAAATAATTATTATATATCCAACTAAAAATATATTACAACCATATTGAATAATCAAGCATCTATTGGCTAGCTTTGTATGAACATACAAATAAAACTTGACATGAAGCAAAACATTTACTACGCTTTGAGCATCAAAAGGTCGTGACTTTTTATGCATTATTTTCTCAATTGAAAAATAGTATACATTATAAATTTACAAATAAACATGTTCTTTTGTATATATTATCTTCCTTACTTGAAATATGATATACTTTTGATTTTTAATTCCCAAAACAAAATATGTGTAAAAAATTCTTAAATTCATACATAAGTAGCTTTATATTTTAATTGTTGGGATGTCTCTTTGAAATCATTTTGCAACAAAAGCATTTTAACATGTTATCTTTTCAATCTTTTAAACCAAACCCCAGGAGATCTATATGTAATAAGATGAAGCTATAAAATAACATCCATAGGGTGTTTAAGATATAACAACCTAGTTGAGAAATGAATCTTACTAGTTGATGAAGAAGATCAAGAATCAAGTGTGTTCTTCACCAAACTAGTTCACACCTGGGAAATATATTGTCCAAGATGATAGTTTTCAACCTTTATCTCTATAACACTCCTAAAATCATTCTTTGGTAGTATAAGTAGAGCATAAAACAATAGAAACAAAGCAAACTACACACACACATATATATATAGTAATTTGATAAGTTTAGTAGCATGTTCTTCATTTAAAACTTGATTTCTTTCCTTCCTTTTTTCGATCAGATTAGTACGTAACCCTAGCTTGATTTTTTTTTCTTTCAATTTTTTTGTGTATAAACATCCCTAAAAATTTTCATCCATATATGTAAGTATTAGAGAACAATACCCAACCAACTATGTAAGGAATGAGTTATAAGGCTATGACATAAGACAAGCATTAGGAGACCTACCCTATACCCTCTCAACTAGAAAAAAAGGAAAAGAAAAGGAGTATGCGCCAAGTACTAATTGACTAAGCAATTTGTTGAAGTTAATTTGATTAATTTCAAATTCAAATGTAGTTTTGTTTTAATAATAAGCTTTTGCATCTTTTATATGTATATTCCAAGAGTATACATACATAATAAACCAATTAGTTGTTTTATTAACATTTAAATATGTGAAGAATTATATACAAACATGTAATTTATTCCATAATGTTGTAATGAATCACTTAAGCATTTATGTGCATATGTGAATGAACGGTTGTTAACTAACATTTATTATGATAATGTGTTAACACTAATGTAACAAACATTTAAACCATGATTGTGTAGTGTACCTAACTTTTATAGCCCGTTATATCACTAATGTAATAATTTCCCCGTATGTTCAAAATTTCCCCCTCTTTTTATAAAAAAACATCACACTTTTTTTAAAACACTCTTAACTTTTTCGTATGACGTTTTTTTTATACAAGTTACACTATTAAATAAATATTTTTAATATTTTTAATTCGAGTACAATATTGCTATATATTTTTCAAAAACTTTTTAACATTTATTGTGTAGCACTAGTTTTACCACTGTAAGTTTAACTTACAATTGTGACGTAATTTGATGTGTGCCAATAGTTAAGTTAATTAGTTATCACAATAAACAAATATTAACGTATAATTTATATTTTATGTAACTTCATAAAATATCATCATGGTAATATGTTATGAATTACATATATTATTATTATACTTAATGATGGTATTCATCACGCCTTTACATCTAAATATTGCAATAGAAACCTTAAAACATACATTTAATAAATAAACAAGCATGTGAATAAATATGCAATAAATAGGAAACATGACATTTGTCTTTAATCAAAACATTCAACTCTTAATCATTATCTTGGATGGGAGAATTTCATGTCAAATAGCTTCGATATCCATATTTATTCACTCGTTGCTCATTAGTTTACATATCAATTAATATGTATACAAAATTCAATATTATTAAGTGAGTTCTATTTTAAATAATAAAAGAAGCTTTTATTTTTGTTCATGAGCAGACAATAACCATACATAACTATTGGCTTTCATGACATTTGTTATTGTGTTTATTATCATTACTTTCTTTATTCAATTCATTATCTTTTCACATGTCATTTCACTAGGTCTGAACAATGAAAGACCTAATACATTAGCCAACAACAATTGTCTTATCCATTCCAGGTGAACACAATCATAACTAGCTAAACTCTTGACAGTTAACTTATGGTGCAAGACCCATTCCAAATAGCCAACACAAATGTGAGGTTTATTCCATTACATTATGTAAATTTCTCATCGAATTCATAATATGTTGCGTTTGATAATCAAATTAAAATAGATATATGCGTGTGTGATATCAACGAACATTAAGCAAAATCAAACGGATATTATTGATCAAACGATTATAATACCAAAGGAGTTTATGTAGTTTAAGCTCGATGCATCCGAGGTGAGCTCCCATCGAACGGCCTATCACACAACTCTCTACTCTCTCATCCTGAGAGCACTTTTATAAAATAAAACACACACAATGAAATACAAAGTAAAAAACAACTATTTGAACAAGATGGATTTCATGAGAGAATTTTCAAAAGTTCTCACGTAATCTAAAAGTTCTCGCACGAACTAAAAATTCCCGCATGCTTTTGAATATTAAGAGGTAATCATTAGATGCTACCTTATAACCTTTGTAGACATCAGTTTACCTCTAAACCATTAATAGACTATTAGCAATTAAGAGGTAGCTACTTAACAACGATTAATAGGCTACCAAACATCTCATGAGTTTAAGAGGGAGCAGTGTTTTCAGAACTAGACCGGCTGGTCAAATCGATTGAATAAGAAACCGGTCATTGAACTAGTTCGGTTGTGTGTATTTAATTGATCCGGTCAATTACTGGTCGGACCTGTGAACCTGGTGGTCGGACTGGATTTCATAACTTTTATTATTTTTTTATTTTAAAAAGATTTTTTATATTTAATTTAATAATTTATGATACATATTTTAGTTAGTTCAGTGTTAATATTGTGTTAAAATGTAAATCAACTATAAAACGTATAGTGTTTTTATATTTTGTTGTTTAACTTGATATACGTACATACGTAATATTGATTTTTTAATATATGATATCATCTTGTTCGACCTGTTCGATCAATCCGACCAATAAACATCTTAAGTGACCGGTTCAATGTCGGAAACAATTTTAAAAACATTGAGAGGGAGGTTATGTTTAGGCCCACACCCTACAAATAAAGTAAACACACAGAAAAGAAAGAAGTGTATAAATACCTTGTCTTGGATCCTTGGTCGCACCACCCAATTTAAATACACCTCTCTCTCTCTCTCTCTCTCTCTCTCTCTCTCTCTCTCTCTCTCTCTCTCTCTCTCTCTATGTGTGTGTGTGTGTGTGTGTCATGCTCATCATAAAAACATCAACAGCATATGACATGCAATACCTTTGTCTCCAATGTCTTTAAAACCAATCTTTAGGAAAACTAACAACCAACCAATAACGTTTTCATCGACGACGAAACAACAAGAAACACTTCCAAACAACATTCCTCTGTCTTTAACCTCCTAATAATCCTTCCTTAACCCCTTAAAGATTTCCCCGAAAGCGAGCTTTAGATTTAAACTATACCCATCATGGGAGAATCCGACCCTCCGTTTATGGAGTTCTACAAGAACTTATTCGATAACCATCAAGCGTCAAATAGGAACGACGATAATGCTACTGTTTTGTATGATCATGTAGAAGAGTGGGACCTACCCATGATCGATCTCGGGCGGTTGGATCGAGGGGGGCGGGAGGGTGAAGATTGTAGGAGGGAGATAGCCGAGGCCTCGCGAAAATGGGGATTTTTTCAAGTGGTAAATCATGGCGTTTCTTGTGATATTTTGGAGAAGATGAGATGTGAACAAATAAAGGCGTTCAAGAAAACTTTTGATGAGAAGTCCCGTGGCGGCGACCGCCGTGATTTCAAGTTTCCGGCGGGGAGTTACCGGTGGGGGACGCCGTCGGCCACTTGTTTGAGGCAGCTTGCGTGGTCAGAAGCTTTTCATGTCCCATTGACTGATATTTCTAACATGGGTGGTGTCACTAGCCTCAGGTATGTACCCTAGTATCATTGACTCTATTACTGTATTATTATTATTATTATTATTAATATTATTATTATTATTATTATTATTATTACTATTACTATTACTATTTATGAGATCTACTGGGTATGTTTGTTTGTTTATTGTTACATATATATTTTTTATTTATAACATAATCAAATAATTCGCTTTAAAAACTCCTTACATGTAGTATTTGGTACACATAAAACAATACATGATACATGCATACATATGTGTATCTATGTATGTAAAACTTTAAATACAATGAAGAAGAGTGTTGATGACGAGAAGAAATGGATTATTAATTAGCTGTAAATGGGGATTAATCAATTTTGTTAAATCCACTAATATGATATTACTTTGTAGAATTATATGTCAAAATCAGGGTGGAGGATCGTGAACGGAATCTAATAACATATTATTCTTTCTTTACGCGTTCGTCATCTATTAATAGAAACTTAATGATTATGACGTGAAACAAGTCCCATTCACATTGGTCGACTGATTAGTATTAGACATGAGTTCCTATAGGGAAGAAGATAGTATGTATGTTACTTAGACCGAACGTAATGAACATTTTATGGGCTTCAAACAAGATAACATGGATTCAAACGGGCCTTCAAACACAATTACAAGATAACTAGCTTTAGTAAACCCGTGTATCACACGGGTTGAATAAATAAAATATTAAATATAATAAAAATTTTTTAATTATAAAATAATATTTTAAGATAAAATACAATTGAAATTACGTATAAATAAAGAGTATAAGTAATAAACAATCATATCAACTTTTTAAACTTTGTTTTTAAATCTTATTTTGTTTTTCCAAAAAATAAATCAAACATTTTGTTTCAAAACAAACCGTTTTAAAAATATGTCCTTTTTAAAAATTTTATTACTATAACTCCCAATTTTAATTAGTTTTTATTTATAAAAATTTTTTGGTTTTACAAACAAAAATTTAAAAATATTTTGTATTTTTAAAAAAATTTGATGTTTTAAAAATATTTTATTTTATAAAAATTTATTTTTTAGAAATAATATTAATAAAAAGATTTTTTTCTTAATTTATTAAAAAGCTATTTTTAATCTAAAAGATAATTAAGTAAAATTATTAGTAATTAATGCAGTTATTTAATAAGAGAGAGAAGTGAGAAAATTTTGATAAAAGTGAATGTGGTAACGCCATGTGTCACCCTTAGTTACCCTTTTATTAGAGTCAAAAGATTAAAAAAGACTCCAAACGTATAAGGCTTCAAGCACTTAATAGGCGTCAAACACAACATTTCCTATATTAGTGCATCAATAAAGCTTTAAACAATAGTTAACCACTACACTTGATTTAATAAAGTTTTAGCGAAATGGTTTTATCTAGATGCATTTAGATGATATTTTAACTAAACAACCAATATGAATAATCTTAGGATGAAGCAAACTTTGAGATTTATTATACAAGAAGAATATAGAATTTTAATTTCTATGAACTTGTAGGTTATATTACTTATGACCTTCCCAAATATAGAAGTCACAATAATTCATATATATATATATTTATATATAATGACACTTTCTATTTATGTTATATTAATTTAATGAAATAAAAGTTTCTTCTTATTTAATGTATAGTTACTATATTTTCAAATCAAAAATAAATTTTGAGTTTAACGAAAATAAATTAGCATGCACACTTGATGCATCTTAGAGAGAGACCCTATATCTTTATTTCTTTTAATAGAAAACTATCCTGCGTACAATTTTATACTATTGTCTATAACGGGACTCGAACATATATCTCTTGGTAAGGGACACTATTTATACATATGTGTACTATTATGCCAAATACCCTTGATACCTCTATGTATCTAAAACTAGAAGATGTGTTATTAATTAAATGTTTCACACATAGTACTTATAAAGTTATACCTCTTACATACATACACCTCTTACATATTTATACAAGTATCAAGGTGTGTATATGTGTAAATGAGCATATACATAACTCACTGATAAAGAAATATAAAGGCGTTTATATATTGTTAATCATATGTATATTTGTTGAGCAAGTAAAGATCAAATATATGATTACATAGCTAAATTTCCCTATACATATTCAAATCAAACATTTTTGTGAAATTAAAATAGCATGTACAACTCAAATAAATGTTGTAATATGTGAATACGTGAATATGTATATATGTACGTAAGTATGTGCGTACGTACATATCATAAAGATTGATGGCAGTGCATTATATGTGTGTGTACGTACGTACGTATGTATCTATGTATGTATGTATGTATGCATACATATGTGTGTATATGTATATACCTGCTATATAGATACATACATACAAGTCATAAAGATTAATGGCAGTGCATTTAATTCCTTCGTTGATCTTTTTTTTTTTTTTTTTTTTTTTTTTTTTTTTTTTTTTTTTTGAACGGCAAATTTATCCTACTATTACTCCTAAACTACTCCAAATTACATCATGCCTGGGTTTGAACCCAGGACCTCCCCTCTAAGAGGCAAAGCCTCTACCAAGTGAGCTAGCCTCACATTGGCCTTCGTTGATCTAAAAAGGAGATGATTGGCATTGTTATTATATTATTTTTTTTGGGTCCCTTCTTGTTCCCATGTGCGTATAGAGTGAGAACTCCTTAAATACTAATTTGAGATAAATAAATAAATAAATTTTTGATGCAACATACATACATTCGATCCATAAAACACCACTTTTATAAACTTATAAAAACTCTCATATATCATCATCACATTGAGTCGTCACTTTAATAATATTATTCCACGCATACATAATTTATGAGTAATTTTAATTATTTTTCTTTCAAAAAATAATGCAGATCTGCCTAAAACATTTCTGTATCACTACATGTGATGCACCCTCTCGTTTCTTCTACCCTATTTACTATAGAGTTTTTTATTCAAACCTTCATTTCACTCAAAAGGTTTTGCATTAATATTTTCCATACTCTATTAAAAATCATTTTCTAATAGATTTGTGTTTGTGTGTATAAATACATACATATTTGTGTGTGTGTGTGTGTACGTGTGTGGGGTAGTGTGTGTTACCATCAAGTATCAAAGTTGAGTTAGAAAGAAGAAAGGTCCTTGTGATGTGATTTATTTGGCATTTAATTTATTTGGATTAGACTTGAGCGTTAACCGCAATGGGTTACACTTGTATTTTCCAAAGTTGCACATTATCTGTCATAATCAACTCCTAACATGAAAAGCCACAACAACAATGTGGGATTAAATCAATGAGAGAATGACATTAAAAAATTACAAATTAATACATCTATAATCCAGATTGATATGCTTAACATCTTTCATACTATCCAAAAATATATCCTATGAATTGACCAAAGATACCTATCTATTACCACAAAGGTAAAAATCCATGGGCTGATGGCAATCTGGAACTATCATCAATATCACCGACGTCTATTCGACAATCATCTTCTATTAGATTCTAGATCGCCAATCATCTTATATTGGTTATAGATTCATGTGGTCCAGATAAATCGTAGATAATATAATGTTATTTTGTGTACAGCGTGTATTATGGCGTACCTTCCAAGTAGCAAACATGTGACATCGGACTTGTGGGTGCAATCTATCATGACAATTGTCATAGAAAGCTTAGATATTGGTACTAGCACTGTTGATAGCAAGAACATACATTCATTCTAGCCATAAACTTTCTATCTACACTTATCTCTTCTAGTAGTACAACCACATGCACTAATTAGTTGTACCTTTTTCTCTTTTTTTTCCACAAACCATTAACACTTTCATTTTTAGAATAAAATCATCATATTCTGCACCTTGGAAAACTCGAACCCACAACCTATTGGCTGGAATTTTACCACTTACCATCTGTATGTCCCCTAAAGCGATTGTATGTTTTTCTGTGTATACATCCATTGGTTGTTAACAAATCAATCTACTACTTTTAGAAATATTGTGCATGTGGTATGGGCTAGAGTTCCAAACATCAGTACCAATTTTATCATAGTCACAAATATACTTGTGGTGTTATATAAACTTGTATCCATTAGCCAGTTTTAAAACCTTTTTGCTTGTTTAATTCTGATTTTTAACTAATTAAGTGCATTATAATATAACTATAGTCGAATAATAATTCGCTTTAATTACTCGTGTTTTCATTCAGCGCGACAATGGAACAATTTGCAACCACAGTTTCTGAACTTGCAGAAACATTAGCAGAGATTTTGGCTGAAGAGCTAGGACATAAGTCCAATTTTTTCAAGGAGAATTGTTTGCCTAGCACTTGCTACCTACGTATGAACCGTTATCCGCCTTGTCCCATATCTCCACAAGTTTTTGGGTTAATGCCACATACTGATAGTGATTTTCTCACCATATTATATCAAGATCAAATTGGAGGATTACAATTAGTAAAAGACGGGAAATGGATCGCTGTTAAACCTAATAAAGAAGCTCTAATCATCAATATCGGTGATCTTTTTCAGGTCTGATTAGTTTAATGTTCTAAATTTTTCATTCAATATCATCGAGGTGTCACAATCATGACATGTTCTTGTGTTGTTTAATCTGTCTCAGGCATGGAGCAATGATGTTTATAAGAGTGTTGAGCATCGAGTGGTCGCTAATAGACATACTGAGAGGTTTTCGACTGCGTTTTTCTTCTGTCCATCATATGATACAATGATACAAAGTTGTGTTGAGAATTCCATTTATAGGAGATTCAGCTTTAAAGAATTCAGACAGCAGGTGCAAGATGATGTCAAGAGACTTGGTTACAAAATAGGGCTTCCCAGGTTTATTTTATGAAGCAAATAGATACCATTATATAACTAGCTTGAAATATATCCCCTTATTTTTTTTAAATTTCCCTTTTATTTTGTTAAGTTCTTTTTTTGGTACCCAAGCTAGACACCATTACTTAAGGCCCAAATTCATAGTTTGTTTCATAGTAATTGGATAACAAAAGCATCTATAATTTTCCATCAGTATAGTGGAGACCAAGATGTTTATGTAGTTCCATCATATCAAATGGATATATATATATATATATATATATATATATATATAGGAGGGATCCTCTATAAAGTTATGAGAAAACTAGAGAAAACCAATGAAAACTCTCACATAATGTATAAATTTTTTTATCATTACCCTCTATATATATGTGTAAGTATATATAAATAAAGTTATGAATCAAATGAAAACCGTAGCATGGTTTTACATATACGTCACACATAGGTTACATATACGTAACCATTTTTCATTTGACATAGTGTTAAGTATATGTAAGACTTTTCATTCTCGTATGTATACTCAACATATATGTATTAAATACTTAAATAACATTTTTACAATTAAAAAAATAAAAAAATTATGAATTATATTATTGGTTTCCGTGGTTTTCTTTGTTTTTCACATAATTATTGGTTTTCTTAGAAACCATCCCCTATATATATATATATATATGCTTGTATATCTATAACATATAATAAAATAAGTTTTTTTTTAAACAAATATAATTATTCTAGCATATCAAATGACAGGTGTACGTTATCATTATAGCATATCAAAAAGATTATTTCTCGCATCTCTCTTATAATAAATATAAAAATTATAACAACAATCAATTTGACTTTCCTTTTTTACTAAAATATGTTAAAACAAACGTATCTATATTTGTGTTTCTTGTCTCTCTAATATTAAAAGATAATTATTTTAAATAAGTAAATTAAACTATCAAACATCTAAAATATACATATTCTTATTTTAATAAGTTATATGATTTCAGACATATTTTATCTTTAAATATAATGTAATAATTTCTAATTTCATTATTTGTTATAATTTTTAGATATTTATTATATTTTTATTTCACCAACAGCTAATAACATCTATAAAACAAAATATTTATAAAACTAATGGTTTTGATATGTTTTATTTTTTTCATTCATGTAATACATGGGCTCTAACCTAGTTATTGTTATATAACATCAAGTATCAAAAGTTATCTTACTTGTTAATTATAGACGGTTCTATACATATATACATTACAACATTTTGATATCACGCAAGTGAAACACGATAGTTTCGCCGTTCTTGTGGCAATGAAGCCCTAATGACCAGACGCCTTATTAGCCCAGGATCTGTCATAGAATGAAAATTATTTGGATGAACAGTTGGTTTTTATATCTAAGGCGCCGTTTGGTTTATAGAATTCTCAAGAAACTAAAATTGGAATTGGATAATTTTTCATCTGAAATCCTATTTTGTTGGTCAATGGATAGAATTGTAATTTAGTAATTTTCCCTCATTCATTGCAATTCATATTTCTTTTACTTACCCATGGAATGTTTAACAATCTAATGAAATATTCAAAATTAGCATTCCAATTCCACTCAAAATTGACCAACCAAACACGTTATCAATTTTAACAAGATTCCCATTACAATTCCTTTGCAAAACACTCTTCGAACCAAACAACCCCTAATTGTGCAACGAGCATACAAAGTAGACAAATGAAACAATTTTTCACAGAAACACACACTATATTCATATAATATTGTTCATACAAATGAGGGTACATCCAATCGATGTTGGTTAAATAACTGTCTAGTTATAGTAAAATTTGGCTGATAGTATAAGTACCATTTGACCCGTAAGTAGCCTCTGAACTAGAGACTTTTAACTTTGGTTATCATACCTCTAGTTTGGCTCCTAAATCACATATAGAATTTTTGATTACATAATTCCAAGACGAGCGTCCACAATACACGATACGTGAACAGCCGTAAAATTATTAAAATATATAAGAGTTGATTTGGATAGCCTTAGAATGAAATGATTATGTAAATTTTGTTGAGCTTTTGGCATAGGATTTAAAACAAATCAAAAATACTTAGCGGAATAAAACTCAAGAATCAATCTAGGTCAAAACCTAGATCGCCCACAAGGAGTTTAGTTGCAAACTAAAAATTCAATAACACAACCATTAGAGGTTTAAAGATTATACCTTTTTTGAACTGTAAACTACAATCAAAACTAAAACACAACATTCCGCTCGCTATATCCAGTCTCACAAACTAAAAAACCTTAACTTCTAATCACCCGTACAAACTCCCAATCTCTATTAGGTTTATCTCCAAAATCACCTTATCACTAAAGGCCATATCCATGATGACATGTGGCGGTCAATGGTAGCGCGTGTCGGAGAAGCAGCACATGATGGAGCCACAAGCAGTGGCATAGGTGGCGTTCAACTGTTCGTGTTATACTTGTTCAACTTTTTAAACAAACTATTATTTTTTGTTACTTATGGTATAACTCTTTAATTTTATCCATACCAATGTTGTCAACTATCGTTATACGGGCATACAAGTCCACCAAATTTCATAATATATGACTGTTTAAGCTTAACATGCATTAAGGTATTGATGCTTTCATGTTTTGTATGTGTTTTAAGTGTTTAAATGTATGTTTTTAACATTATTTTCCAATCGAGCGTAATCACTTTGTGTTATGTTTGAATTGCAGGTTTAGTGAGCTTAAATGATTTATTTAAGGGTTGCATGAAGATTGGATGATATATGGATGAAAAGAGATGAAGAAAATGAAGAAATTGATGCAAAATGAGCATATGACGTAACTTACGTTCTAAAGGAAGTAAGCTACGTCCTTTCTAAAAAAGAGCAGTTTTTGGGACGTAAGACAGAGGCTAACCACGTATTTTAAGGGGAGAACGTAAATTACGTCCCTAAGGACGTAACTTACGTCGTATACTTAATAGAGATGTCTAACCGAGGGTAACAAGCTAGATAATGGACTTTTATGCATGTTTTCATATCGTTAACCCATTCACCCTTTTTTTTGTGAGAATTGAGCCCATATATGAGCTAGAACATTAATAGGTTGATTGCTCATTCTGCCTTTCATGTGTGTTTACCAGAACAATTGCATTATTCTAGAACTTACATAATTGATGCGTTTCGAGATCATGAACCAAACTATTGCACATAAATGATTAAGGCATTAGGATGAACCTTTGTACTAGCCTTTTTAATTGTATTACCCTATCCTAAAATAATCCCCTAGTTGCCACTTTGAGCCCTAACCTTTTTATTTGTTTCAACCCGAATCAACCCATTAGCCTTTCAAACTTGTTACTTTTTAAATCTATGTGGTGAAATCTGATAAGTATAGCTTGAAACTTGTATATAATATTGTTAGAAGTAGTGAAGTGTTTAGGTATTGGCATTATATATATAAAAAAAAAGAAGAAAAAAATTATGTATTGAGAAAATATGGGTCGAAATGACCACAATGTCAATGGATTGTTTTAGTGGTAGTAAAATGTGAATTGGGTTAAGTTAACCCAAGTTTACTGTGTAGTGCTGCTTCAATATTTAGAAAATCTCAACATACTTATTTTGATTTCATCACCTTTAGCAACTTCAAATCCTTTATCCGCACCCAAACCTTAAGCCTTACATTACAACCTTTCAAGTGTGACATCCGGTAATTTTCCATTACCAAACTCCGTTAGTTCCGTTAGGTCTTGCATACACGTGTCGTGAGCACACACTAGTTGTCATTGAACGTTGGTGACTTAATAACAATTATCTATGGTAAACAAATGATAACCTAATAAATAATGTTGATTATTAGTTGTGGTTATGTGGTTCATGCATTTTAAGTTATTGTTTGTGAATTTTACTTGATAACGTATCAACGTGTAACTATGATCTCATATGTTTTGCTATTAGTTGAAAATGTATATGATTATTATTGTTGATTAGTAATGTTTATATTTTGTAGTTAAAACCTTTTAAAAAGTGTTAAAAAGATTAGTTTTTATAAAATATAAACAATGGGGTTTATTTTGTAATTGGAATGGAATTAAAAGTTACCATATATAAACAAAATTAAACCCTAATTCCCCTCCCACACCCCCTTGCGGCCAAAACCCATCCCAAACCCCCTTCACCATTCGAATTTTGAGCAAGAACAAGCACTAAACATCGATTTTGATTAGTTCCAAGGGATTACAAGGTGTTAGCAAGTTCTATTATTGATTTCTACACGTTTAAAGGTAGGTTTTATCAAGTTTTTCATGGTTTTTGATTCTTGAAGAACCCTAATTCGAAATTAATGACGAAAAAGTGAAATTGATGATTGTTAGATGTTAATTTGATGTTGGTTAGGTTGTATGAATGTTAGATCATGTTGATTTTGCAAGAAATCTATGATTTGATCATGAATCTCACACATTGCCTTAAGAGGAAACTTTTTGTTCTTGGAATTCATGATTTGATGATTGTATGATGTTAGATACATTGCTTGGATGTTGGTTTATATGAATTGTGCAAGAAAAGTCATGAAATCTAGTGTTTGTTCATACCTTACTATAAGTGGAAACTTTTATGCATGATGATTAGGAATTTTGATGAATTAGTGATGATTATCATG
This sequence comes from Flaveria robusta, assembly GCA_025506415.1. Lineage (NCBI taxonomy): Eukaryota > Viridiplantae > Streptophyta > Magnoliopsida > Asterales > Asteraceae > Flaveria > Flaveria robusta. The sequence goes on along the minus strand of CM046468.1, from coordinate 11,693,216 downwards.
TTAGAATGAATGTTATGAACTTAATTAGGTATAAAGTTGATGAAATTATGAAGGAATTGGATGTTAGATTACTTTTGGGTGTTACCTTCCCAAAAGGGAAACTTTATTTTTGAAGATCATTGGATATGATGATGTGAGCATGTTTATGTTGTAAGGGTCATGTTAGAATGCTTATGGATGATGTCTAATGTGATGGAATGTGTTACTTGGGTTGTGTGGTTGCTTCATTGATCATTTAAAGAATGTAGGTTCTTGGTGATTATACATGATGATGAATTATGGTTAGTGATTAGGAAACCATGATTGGGATTGAAGATTGATCATTATTGTGTTTGTTAGATGGAATGAATCTTGCTGATTAATGTGATTATGATTGTCATACACACGTACGAATCTGAGGCCCCTACTTAGTAGGATTGGCAGGGTTTAGGGTGTGAAGTCGTGAGTGGCTTCACAGGGCATGTTGTGCATGATTAGACTTCATGAATGAATTATTAGTTATGATATATTTATGATTGTGTTGAGTATGTTGATTGTTTGAGATTCGCATAAGTTGTATGATGATCTAGGTTGAACTTGGGTTGATGATGTGATATACGTGAATACTTTGTTTGATAATCATGTATGATAAGTTGATACGCTTGATTAAACGAGATTTCAATTAATATGTCACCAACGGGTCAAACGGGTCAACTAGGTTAAATGAGTCTTGTTTTCCAAAGCCTTGGGTTAATGTGTTTATTGAGCACCTAGGGTTGTTAAGTTTTCTGTGCACACGTACTTATGTACTTACGTGTTCTAGGTAACTTTTGAAGGGTTGTCTTTCCATCCATCATCAGTTTCCTCTTGTCATTGTCTTTGCACATCAGGTGAGTTCATGCCCCACTATTTTATAAACTCTCTTATGGGGGAGGTAGCATACTTGTTCACAAACGCTATATTACTATTATAAGTTGTGTATGTTTTAACATAGTGTATAATACCTTGAAAGTCCTCACACTTTCGGATCGTTAATAATAGTAACTAGTGTGAAATCTTGGGTAGTACTACTGGGTTTGACAAGCCCCACCTGTGCGACTCGAGGTCAAATGGGTGCAATATTGTCCTAAACACAAACATCGTTACGACCTGGTAAGTCGTGACGGGAGACAACAAACGCAACACAGTCAGCTTCGATCGCGAAATCACTATTGTTATTACTTGTGAATATAGACTAGCTATCTATTTCAATGCACTTCTTATGTTACGCAAATTATTATTGTTTATGTTGAATGCAAACTCTTGAACTCACCAACCATTGTGTGGACATTTTTAGTATGCTATTCTCAGGTCGTTAATTCAGGTTGCCATTAGGAGCACATCACGGGTCCAGCATGCATATAAGACTTCATCTTAAGTCATGACATTTGAATTTTATTTATGAGATTTAAATAATGGGTTGGCGCGTGTTTTGCCAAAATTTACATTTATATACTTTGGGTTTGTCTTATTTGCAAAATGCTTCCGCATGGTTTTAAAGTTTGAACTTTGATTGGTTTTATTTTTAAATGTGGCATATAGTGTCGTTCTGAGTAACTAGTGACTGTGATCCTGGTTTGTTCACACGCCTCGCGGTAAAACTCCGCACGTGGATTTTGAGGATGTGACATCAAGACCTTTTGATGTGTGCATGGTTTGTGTTAATTGGTGGAGTTACGATCATTATTCAAGCTTATGGTAATTATAAGTTGTTCTTGGTTGAGAGTACTACACTGATATACTAGCACATCTTTTGCTAGACCAGATACTAAACCGAGAGTAGTGAAACTTGTGAGAGGTGTGATTACATGCATAGGGAACATTACAAAGCTTGTTAAACTTGGTTCGATAGATTATATTTCAAAGAGTAATATCTTTGCTGACAAACCTATAGCTTGATGTATGAAATTGTGAGTTGGGCATGACTAGGGATCCTAGCTAACAGAAGGTAAATATATGGTTGGATCGTATTTGTCTAATGATAATTGTAGTGTTATGAGCGAGTTTGCTTGGGGGCAAGCAAATGATAAGTGTGGGGATGTGATGCGTTCATGTTTTGTATGTGTTTTAAGTGTTTAAATGTATGCTTTTAACATTATTTTCCTATCGAGCGTAATCACTTTGTGTTATGTTTGAATTGCAGGTTTAGTGAGCTTAAATGATTTATTTAAGGGTTGCATGAAGATTGGATGATATATGGATGAAAAGAGACGAAAAAAATGAAGAAATTGGTGCAAAATGAGCATACGACATAACTTACGTCCTAAAGGAAGTAAGCTACGTCCTTTCTATAAAAGAGTAGTTTTTGGGATGTAAGACAGCGGCTAACCACGTATTTTGGGGGAAGGACGTAAATTACGTCCCTAAGGATGTAACTTATGTCGTATACTTAATTTTGGTGTAATTCTCTGGATTTTGACCATATTTAAAAAGGTTTATCAATTCTAAAAACCCTAACTCGCATTGGGAGCAGAAAGGAATGAACTTTGGCCATTCTTGAGGATTCTTCCACTTCTCCAACTCATTCCAACCCATCAAATCCATGTTCCAATCTGATTTTGTGCTGAATCAATGAAGATGCAAGGCTAAACTTCTCGTGATCGACTTCGGGTATTAGGTTTTGAGTGATTAGGTTTTCGTTTATGTTTAACTTTGTTGGCATTAAACTTTAGAACCTATTAAGTTCTTTTACAAGTTTAACTTGTGTTTTGATTATTTAAGCAATGATTTTGGTTAACCTTTAGTGAATCTCATTTAATGTTCCGGGAATTACATGATTGCAAGTTTTGGTTTCTAATTGAATTGGTATTGTGTATTAAGACCTATTAAGTCTTGATTATTGATACCACTTAATCATTACACGTTCAGAATCTCTATTAAGGATTTTTCATCAAGTTGAATTAAACGATTACCGAAAACCAAAACTAGATCCGAAGTTGGTTGCTTTTTCTTATAATTGTTTTCTTAATCAAGTTTGAATCTTTCCAATTTGTTTTCTTAGTTAATTTAATAATCATTCTAAAAATCCAATCTTTACAGCCAAGAGGCACTAGTTTTACGTAATTTAGTAATTCGGTTATTTGTTTTCATATAAATCGATTCGCAATACACCGACCACTAATTCTATGAGGAACGACAACCCTACTTACCCTAACTAGTTTAAGGTGAATAGGAACACATAATTAACATCTTATTTGATTGATACTTCGACATCGATTAAATTTTGGTGCCGTTGCCGGGGAATTGGTGTGCTTGGTGTTTTGTTAGTTGATTTGTTTTAAATTTTAGTTTATATATATTTGACTTATTTGTTTTAATTTCCTTGTTACGATTGGTGTTGTTCAGTGTGCAGGTGACAGGCTGCATGCATACTCGATATTCGGGGTAGGAAATCACCATTAGTATTTGATCCAGAGATAGAGAAATCAGCACGGTATAATCGTGTTCTTCATCGATCAGGGTTACCGAATACATCATTCTCACAAGCTATTGATCAAGCAGCTGATAGTTCATCTGATTCAACTCACATGGATAATCCAAACAACCAACCACCTCAAAATCCAAACCTTCCTTCTAATAACCAAGATCAAAACCCTAATCCACCTCCACCACCAAATAACAACCGAAACAACAACCGGAACCAACCACCCCCCAAAAATAACATGAATCATAATAACCTCAACCAAGGAGATGAGTTTGATCATGTGAGCATGCATAGTGTTCACATGGGTGGAATGCACCACCTATCAATCAACCACGGAGGAATAATAATAATAATGTCAACCAACCAAGAAGACCTCAAAGAGCTCAAGCACAAGGTGTGGATAGCCATTTCAAGCTGGCTATTTCTGAAAACCCAAATCCTATTGCACCTCCAAATCGTAAAGGAAGAGCTTTTGATGTACGCCGTCATTATCTCACTATTCTTCCTGCATTTAGAGGCACTACAACAGAAGAACCATATGTGCATCTTGCTAAATTTGATGCCATATGTAGCACTATTGGTGGAAACCATTTCACACAAGATGAAGTGAGGCTGCGATTATTTCAATTCACTTTGAAAGATAGAGCTAAACAATGGTTCCTCACCTTACCTGATAATAGTATTCACACATGGCAAGAAATGAAACAAACGTTTTTTGATGAATACTATTCGATGGGTAAAACTAGTGATGCTAGAGATGCTATCCGATCCTTCCAACAACAAGCGGGTGAGCAGTTTCATGAAGCATTTACAAGGTTCAAAGAACTTATCCGCATGTGTCCCCATCATGGAAGTGCACGTTGGGAATTGATAAAGGCTTTCTCGGATGGATTGACAAACGAGGAAAGGAAGAATTTGTATTCCACAAGCAATGGCACATTCCTTTCTAATCACGAAGATGCCGACTAGGAATTTTTAGAGAGAATGTGTAGAAACTCCAAGGCACAAGCCTCCGCCGGTAGACGATCTAAACCTAATTCAGCAAAATCAACCACGATTGATTATGAAACTAAGGAGCGAATTGCAGCATTAGAAAAACAATTGGCAAGGTTAGGGTGAACGGGTGCAAAGAAGGTTGCAAATGTGGGGTATGATGTATGTGAAGAGTGTGGTGAGTTAGGTCATAACATTGATACATGTCAATTGGTAATGGCATGAAAAGAGGAAGTTAATCAAGTTTATGGAGATAGAAAGCAATTCGATATGAATTCCAATACTTATCATCCTGGATTGAGAAATCATTCTAATTTTAAGTATGCAAATGCTTCGAATCAAATGAATCCTAACTTCCAAGGAAATAATCAAGGTGCTCAAACATACTATAACCGAGCACAAGGGAATTATAATCAAAGTGGCTATCAAAGAAATTCATATGCTCAAGGAAATAATCAAGGGAGTTACAACCATAGAGGCCAACAAAGTAGCTCATCACGAAGTTACCAATCTAATTCTCAACCTGGAGTAACTGTTGGGAAAGAATCTACAAATGTAAAGTTGGATGCTTTGATGAACATGATGAAGGAAAACATGCAAGAAAACAAGAGGGAAAATGAAATAAGAGACAAAGCAATTGAAGCATTAAACAAGCAAGTGGGTCAATTGGCAGAGGACGTGGCTCAAATCAAAAGAAATCCTGGAAAATTGCCAAGTGACACTACAATCAATCCTCAACATCAAGGAGCCGCCACAAAGAATGTCAGAAACATACAAATCAATCAGGTAAGTACTTTTCATAATGGTAAAGTATATGATAACAAGGTTGGTCCTCCACCACCATTCATAGAAGGAGTGGTGGAAGATGTCAATAGTGATAGTGAAGATGAACAGGAACCTGTTTCAACAAAATCAACAAAGAAGGTAACATTTCAAGAGGTAACTAAACCGGTTTTAAAAGATAATGTAATTAAAAGTAAAGATAAAGCAAGTGAGAACAATAACATTCCTTATCCCTTAGCTTTAATTGAAACAAAAAAGATAGTAAATAAAAAAGGTCCACAACAAGAAGAGATGTGGAAAATTTTTAAACAAGTTAAAGTGAATTTACCTCTTTTAGATGCAATAAAACAAGTTCCTTCTTATGCTAAATACTTGAAAGATATGTGCACTCAAAAACAAACTCACAAGTTTCCTAAGAAACTTGATGTTCCAGCAAATGTAAGTGCAATCTTATCAGGTGATCTTCCACCTAAGCTTAGAGATCCAAGAGCACCTATTATTTCTATTCAAGTTGGTGAATTTAAAGTTGCTCGGGCGTTACTCGATCTTGGGGCTAGTGTTAGTATTCTACCGGGAAGTTTATATGACCAATATGACTTTGGTCCTTTGTAAAAAGCTAATACTATGGTAGTGTTGGCCGATCTCACAATGAAACTCCCTCGTGGCATAGTAACCGATGTCATTATCAAGGTGGATGACTTTTACTATCCTGTTGACTTCTGATTATGCATCATTTGACAAAACCAAACAATCTAATGTCATACTTGGTAGACCATTTTTAGCAACTGCTAATGCACAAATTAATTGTCAAGATGGAACAGTTGACATGATGTTTGGTAATCGTAAATTAAATGTCAATGTCTATGACAAAGTAACTAACTCCTCTGTTGATAATGAATGATTTATGGTGGACATTATGGACGGGTGTGAGCCTTATAGAAATGAGGAACACATCGAGGAGATGTGTGCTATTTGTGACAGGTTAGGTGTTGAACATGCATATGAGTTGGATGAAGAAGAAAAGAAACATGAAGTGTCTACTATGCATGAAGGAAGACCACCATGGACTCATCAGGTGGAGCCTCTACCTGAACACATTGATTCTCAGTTAAAGTCATCATTGGAGAGTCCACCAAAAATAGATTTGAAAGAGCTTCCAAGACATTTAAAGTATGTATTTTTGGGAGACAATCAAACCCTTCTAGTTATCATTGCATCAAATCTAGAAAGCGAGCAAGAAGAGATGTTACTTAAGGTGTTGAAAGAGCATAAAGCAGCGATAGGATGGACAATTACGGATCTCAAAGGTATTAGTCCTTCCATTGTAATGCATAAAATTATTACCGATGCATATGCAAAACCTTTTAGAGACACTCAAAGAAGGCTTAACCCCAATATGTAAGAGGTGGTGAAAAAAGAAGTGCTCAAGTGATTGGATGCCAGGATTGTGTATCCAATCTCTGATAGTATATGGGTAAGTCCTACTCAAACTGTGCCTAAGAAATCAAGCATTTAGATTGTGAGAGGTGAGGATGGTGAACATATTGCCACTCGACCTGTCACCGGGTGGCGAGTGTGTATTGACTATCGGAAGTTGAACGCAGCCACATCTAAAGATCATTTTCCACTTCCTTTCATTGACCAAATCATTAAGAAGTTATCAGGTTAGAAATTTTATTGTTTCTTAGATGGTTATTCAGGATATAATCAGATTGCAATTCACCCTGATGGCCAATAAAAGACTACCTTTACTTGCCCGTATGGCACTTTCACATTTAGGCGAACGCCATTTGGACTATGTAATGCCCCAGCCACCTTTCAAAGGTGCATGATGAGTATCTTTTCGGATATGATTGGGGAGTCTTTGGAAATTTTCATGGATGATTTCTCAATTTTTGGCCCTTCTTTTGAAAGTTGTTTAATTCAATTAACAAAGGTTTTAAAAAGATGTGTTGAAACAAATTTGGTTTTGAGTTGGGAAAAGAGCTACTTTATGGTTCAAGAAGGGATTGTGTTAGGTCATGTAGTGTCAAAACATGGAATTGAGGTTGATCATGCTAAAATCAAAATTATTTCTACACTACCTCCTCCAACAAACATAAAAGGCATTAGGTCATTCCTAGGACACGCCGGGTTCTATAGGAGATTTATAAAAGGTTTTAGCACAATTACAAAACCATTTTGCAACTTACTTTTAAAAGATGTGCCTTTTGTGTTTAATGATGAGTGTGTTAAAGCTTTTACTACATTAAAGCAAAAGTTGGTTGAAGCCCCAATATTACAAGCACCCAATTGGACTTTACCTTTTGAAATAATGTGTGATGCTAGTGATTTTGCAATTGGGGCTGTGTTGGGACAAAGGGTAGATAAGAAATCGATGGTAATTTATTATGCAAGTAAAACACTGGATGGGGCTCAATTAAATTATACAACTACTGAAAAAGAATTACTTACAGTTGTTTATGCTCTTGATAAGTTCAGGTCTTACATTTGGGGGAGCAAGGTCATTATTTACTCGGATCATAGTGTCGTGCGTTACTTGATGGAGAAGAAAGATGCAAAACCGAGGCTAATCAGATGGATTTTGTTGCTACAAGAGTTTAATTTAGAAATTCGGGATAAGAAAGGCAGTGAAAACGTTGTTGCAGATCATTTACCCAGGATTGTAAACACTGATCAAGATAACACATTAGAAATTAATGAGACATTCCCAGATGAGCATTTGTTTATTGTGTCTGAATTACCTTGGTTTGCTGATATTGTTAATTATTATGCTGCAGGTGTCATTCCATAACATTGGCAAAAATGGAAGCGACAAAAGTTTTTGGCATAGGTTAAACAATATATCTAGGATGACCCAGATCTCTTTAAAGTGGGACCGGATCAAGTTATCAGACGTTGCATTCCAGATTTAGAAATTAAGGATGTCTTAGGACTTGTACACGCCTCTACGTGTGGTGGTCATTTTAGCGGCCAGAAAACAGGATATAAAGTTTTATGTGTAGGATTATTTTGGCCTACTATATTTCGGGATGCATATGCATTTGCTAAAAATTGTGTAAATTGCCAAATATGGGTAGCATTTCAAAAAGAAATGAGATGCCCACGCAGCCAATTCTAGTTGTTGACATCTTTGATGTTTGGGGAATTGACTTCATGGGTCCATTCCCAAATTCGTTTGGTAATTTATATATTTTAGTGGCAGTCGATTATGTATCTAAATGGGTCGAAGCGATTGCCACCAAAACAAATGACCATAGTGTTATTTGTAAGTTCATCTAAAGCGACATATTTTCTCGGTTCGGTATCCCCTGTGTGATCATAAGTGATGGGGGGTCCCATTTTAAGAACTTTAATTTTCAAAAACTTCTTAAACAATATGGTGTAGACCATCGGGTTACAACACCATATCATCCACAAACGAGTGGACAAGTGGAAGTATCAAATAGGAAGATTAAAGAAATTTTACAAAAAACAGTACGAACCGATCGTAAGGATTGGTCTACTAAACTTAATAATGCATTATGGGCGTATCGTACTATATATAAGACACCTATTGGTACTACACCTTATCGATTAGTGTATGGCAAAGGATGCCATTTACCGGTTGAATTTGTCCATCGAGTTTTATGGGCAGTGAAAGAGGTTAATGTTGATTTTGATGCTGCACGTAAACAAAGAAAACTAAGTTTGGTTGAACTGGAGGAGTTAAGAGATGATGCTTACGAGACCGCTAGCGCATACAAGGCATGGATGAAGAGAGTTCATGACGCTAAATTGAAACAAAGGACATTTGAGGTAGGTTAGAAAGTATGGTTATTTAACTCACGTTTAAAATTTTTTCCAGGTAAGATTAAAAGTAAATGGACGGGACCGTATGTGATTAAGCGTGTTGGGAATTATGGCGACATTGAGATTGAAGATCTAGATAACCATTTAAGGCAAGTCGTAAACGGTCATCGTCTAAAACCATATTTGAAAGATGTCGAGTTAAACCCGACATTAGAGGCGGCGGTGAATTTATTGCTAAGTTCACCGATTGGTGATTTGCGTGCCTGAAATTTCAAAAAAGTCCGGCTGACGACTTGAAAAAGTTAGCGCTAACGGGAGGCAACCCGAGGTTCTGTTTATTCCTTTCTTTTCATTTTAATTTGTTAGTCGTTTAAATGTTGGTTTAACATGTTATACGTAAACGCGTGATGCACTCTCAGTACGAACATAACGCACAGGTACGCTTACAATAGATTAAAGTTGAGGGCAACTTTAAATTTTTCGAATGGGTGGAGGTGCACACAAGTTAAACCACAAAAAAAAAAAAAAAAAAAAAAAAAAAAAAAAAAAAAAAAAGGCTAAAACGACGTAACTTACGTCCTTTACGGTGTAAGCTTACGTCCTGATGGCACCTTACGTCCCTACCTTTTGCCTTACGTTCGCGAAGCAAAATATCAGGAAACTCAAGAGGACGTAAGTTACGTCCCTTTGGACGTAGCATACTTCGGGTCTCGAACTGCTCCAGAAACTCGGTTTTAACACTCCAATCCAGATCTCGACTTCTCTCTCTTCCCCTCTTTCATTCTTCTTCATCTTCTTCACCCCAACCCATCAAAACCCTAGTTTTACCCTTCACCAATGCCCTATCAATTCTTAACCAAATCAAGCAATTCTTATATGCATTTTGCTTAGTTTTTCAAGAGCTACAAAACCCACGGAGTAGTTTCCCTCGATTTGCAACCGGTTGTGAGTTTTGGCAAGGCAAAACTTACGAATTTTGAGGGAGTTTTAGAGAGTTTTGTCAAATTTCAAGTCATATCACATTACACGCTCTAAACTACCAAGGTATGTCATCATTGCTTGATTTCATTGACTAGGTAAGCATTATTGTATGATTGATGTAATGAAGATGCTTAGAGTGTGGGGATGGGAATCATATGCTTATAGTTAGGGGAAGTGTGTGGCAAATTGGGAATGTATGTTATAAGGGTATGGTTTGAAATTGCAAGAGTAGAAAAGATAGGCCAAAAACACTCTTTACATGGGTAATATAGGTGATAAGATGAGTAAACTCATGTAGTTGACACCATTGCTATTAACTTATCAATAAACTCTGTTTTGTGGCTGAAAATGATACATTTGGGCAATGGGAGTGTATCTACTGCGTAATAATGATGTACTAATTGTGACTTGTGTTCTTGTAGGATCGATGGTGCGAACCAATGCTCCGACAGGAAAGGATAAAGGGAAGGAGGCTTCATCCTCTTCTCGAACCAAGAGGGCGAAAGTAACCTGCAGCGAAGATTCTGAAGAAGAAGATGTGGCAATGCAGGAGTTGGATTCTGAGGGGGAATCACACACGGATGCCATGGAGGAAGTGGATCCAGATGAAGAAGAGTACGAAGATGATGGTCTTCCAATTTGGAGGAAGAACCGCCGCTTATCATCATTTAAGGGTGAGGATATTCAAGCAGAAATGTATTTAAAGAAAATGAAAAAAAGCCAAGTGTCCACTAACAAGCTAATGATCTGTGAGCGTCAAATTTATCGACCCGACTTCGAAAGGTTTAGAGTAGTAGAATGCTTCACACGACTTGGATGGGAGCAACACTTAAGTTTCAACAATGATGGGGTTGAGAACATTTATGTGAATGCAATCTTGGAATGGATGTCAACTTTGAAAAATGAGCCTGGGAATTCTCCTCCATCTACCACTCAACTTATCGGGAAGGTAAATGGAAAAACAGTGAGCTTGTCATTCTTTAACTTGAATCGAATTGCAAACTTTGACACAGGGACAGCTGATGGAACGCCATACACATATCCATCTGATGCAATGCTAGCGTGGAAAGTAGCTAAAGAAGAAGTGTGGCGAAACATGATTCATGAGATGTTTCACGTGCCTGAAGGAATAAATGTTGCAAGACGGTCACTCGATCGGGCAAACTTGAAACCCCTTCCAAAGCTGTTGTTGATTTTTCTGAACTAAAATGTGTTACCTAGGTTAGGTGACAAGGCTAAGGTGAGACTATACGAGGTGATGGTACTGCACGCATTAGTCACCGGGAAGCCAGCCTTATCTGCAAAGCATTTAATCCTTTGGGGTATTTGGGAATCGCGAGAGAAATCTGACAGGAAATCTATCCCGCATTGTCGGTTGTTAGCCAAATTTTTCAAAAAGCAAAATGTGTTACCAAGTCGAGCCACGAAAAAGAAGGTGACCCATGTTCCTTTCAAAATAAGTAATCTACCGTCAGGTTGGTCATATGAGAGAGTAGGGGAGATGCAAAAGTTAGTTGATAAGAAGAGTGGGCGATATCTTGAGTTGATAGAGGGAATATCAGGTATAAGAGAAGGTGACACTCTAAGGGAAGAAGGAAGGCAAAGACAGACTCCGGTGAATGAAGAAGTGGAAGATAATGATCCATATCAGTGCAGGATGAGGGTTGCAGTTGCTCAAGCTCACCCTGTTGGGTTTACAAGATGGGCAGAGCCAGAACAGAGGATGATTGATCGACAAACCGAGGAGATAGAAAGAAATAGGTTGTACATGTAGCATATGATGTATTCGCAGGAATTCTACCGCAACCAAGACTACATGTACAGAGAGGAATCAGTCACCGAGAGGATTACATGCATGGACGACCTTACACGGAGACACCCCCTACTACGGACTGGCAGTCACCTGATCTCATGCCTTTTAGTCAGACTCAGCAGGCACCATTTTACCCGCAATCCACACCATCTGTGTGGCTGCCAGTTACCACGCCACCAACAGACGACACAAGTGGATCGAGCTCTAATCGGGGAGATGCATTCGACATGGGAGATGTCAGAAGAGGGTTCTTCGAGAGCATCTTTGGGCAACCGTATCCAGGGCCACCATCTGGTGGTTATTGATGCACTCGCTGATCCTATGATCAGGTCCATGTGCTCTTTCCTACTTAATAATAATATAGAACTATGCTTTATGTTTCTAGTTTGTTAGTAGTTTAAATGATGTGTGTGGCAATCTAGGAACACTTATTTGCTGTTTTGTATTTGGTGGTGTGCTCAATGTTATGTCAAGGGAATGTGTTTAAAATATTAGTTTGTCATGGTGGGTCATAGTAGGGGATGTTAGTCGTGGGTTACATGGGTTCTAGTGCAGCAACCTTACACTTTCATGATAATGAGTTACAAGATACATTGAGGGCAATGTATGGTTTAAGTGTGGGGATAAGGGGAAGGTTGCAATCTATAACAACAAATTTTTTTTTTAATGCCCCTAAAGCTTAATTTTTTTTTAGATAAATCGTGAAAGTATGCCTAACCAATGCACAAGTAATGGTCCTTATTCATGGTTAACTCACTTGAAAAAGTGATTCCTGATAATTGATATAGATGTCTAACCGAAGGTAACAAGCTAGATAATAGACTTTTATGCATGTTTTCATATCACTAACCCATTCACCCATTTTTTTGTGAGAATTGAGCCCATATATGAGCTAGAACATCAATAGGTTGATTGCTCATTCTGCCTTTCATGTGTGTTTACCAGAACAATTGCATTATTCTAGAACTTACATAATTGATGCGTTTCGAGATCATGAACCAAACTATTGCACATAAATGATTAAGGCATTAGGATGAACCTTTGTACTAGCCTTTTCAATTGTATTACCCTATCCTAAAATGATCCCCTAGTTGCCACTTTGAGCCCAAACCTTTTTATTTGTTTCAACCCGAATCAACCCATTAGCCTTTCAAACTTTTTACTTTTTAAATTTGTGTGGTGAAATTTGATAAGTATTGCTTGAAACTTGGATATAATATTGTTAGAAGTAGTGAAGTGTTTAGATATTGGTATTATATATAAATAAAAAAAGAAGAAAAAAAAAATATATATTGAGGAAATAATGGTTCGAAATGGCCACAATGTCAATGCATTGTTTTAGTGGTAATAAAATGTGAATTGGGTTAAGTTAACCTAAGTTTACTGTGTAGTGCTGCTGCTTCAATGTTTAGAAGATCTCAACATACTTATTTTGATTTCATCACCTTTAGCCACTTCAAATCCTTTATCCGCACCTAAACCTTAAGCTTTACATTACAACCTTTCAAGACCTTTTGATGTGTGCATGGTTTGTATTAATTGGTGGAGTTACGATCATTATTCAAGCTTATGGTAATTATAAGTTGTTCTTGGTTGAGAGTACTACACTGATATACTAGCACATCTTTTGCTAGACCAGATACTAAACCGAGAGTAGTGAAACTTGTGAGAGGTGTGATTACATGCATAGGGAACATTACAAAGCTTTTAAACTTGGTTCGATAGATTATATTTTAAAGAGTAATATCTTTGCTGACAAACCCATAGCTTGATGTATGAAATTGTGAGTTGGGCATGACTAGGGATCCTAGCTAACAGAAGGTAAATATATGGTTGGATCGTATTTGTCTAATAATAATTGTAGTGTTATGAGCGAGTTTGCTTGGGGGCACGCAAATGATAAGTGTGGGGATGTGATGCGTTCATGTTTTGTATGTGTTTTAAGTGTTTAAATGTATGCTTTTAACATTATTTTTCTATCGAGCGTAATCACTTTGTGTTATGTTTGAATTTCAGGTTTAGTGAGCTTAAATGATGTATTTAAGGGTTGCATGAAGATTGGATGATATATGGATGAAAAGAGATGAAGAAAATGAGGAAATTGGTACAAAATGAGCATATGACATAACTTACATCCTAAAGGAAGTAAGCTACGTCCTTTCTAAAAAAGAGTAGTTTTTGGGATGTAAGACAGAAGCTAACCACGTATTTTGGGGGGAGGATGTAAATTACGTCCCTAAGGATGTAACTTACGTCGTATACTTAATTTTGGTGTAATTCTCTGGATTTTGACCATATTTAAGAAGGGTTATCAATTCTAAAAACCCTAATTCGCATTTCGAGCAAAAAGGAATGAACTTTGGCCATTCTTGAGGATTCTTCCACTTCTCCAACTCATTCCAATCCAACAAATCCATGTTCCAATCTGATTTTGTTGCCGAATCCATGAAGATGCAAGGCTAAACTTCTCGTGATCGATTTCGGGTATTAGGTTTTGAGTGATTAGGTTTTCGTTTATGTTTAACTTTGTTGGGATTAAACTTTAGAACCTATTAAGTTCTTTTATAAGTTTAACTTGTGTTTTGATTATTTAAGTAATGATTTTGGTTAACCTTTAGTGAATGTCATTTAATATTCCGGGAATTACATGATTGCAAGTTTTGGTTTCTAATTGAATTGGTATTGTATATTAAGACCTATTAAGTCTTGATTATTGATTCCACTTAATAATTACACGTTCAGAATCCCTATTAAGGATTTTCCATCAAGTTGAATTAAACGATTACCGAAAACCAAACTTAGATCCGAAGTTGGTTGCTTTTTCTTATAATTGTTTTCTTAATCAAGTTTGAATCTTTCCAATTTGTTTTCTTAGTTAATTTGATAATCATTCTAAAAATCCAATCTTTACAGCCAAGAGGCACTAGTTTTACGTAATTTAATAATTCGGTTATTTGTTTTTATATAAATCGATTCGCAATACACCGACCACTAATTCCACGAGGATCGACAACCCTACTTACCCTAACTAGTTTGAGGTGAATAGGAACACATAATTAACATCTTATTTGATTGATACTTCGACATGGATTAAATTTTGGCGCCGTTACCGGGAAATCGGTGCGCTTGGTAGAGAAGGTTTCCACCACCTTATAAGAAAGGATCCACCTTATAAGAAAGGATTCATTCTCCCTATTAATCGATGTGGGACTTACAATCTTGTAATGCGAAATGATACGTAAACACATCTACTTGCGAAGGAAGCAATTACTTACGAAGGTTATAGCTATATGTAAGTAATCTTCCTTAAGATTTTCTAACTAAGAACAATTAGTTATGAAGGTATTACAGTACTTATGTGAACTCTATACTTAACATTTTAGTTACGAGGACTTACTTGCATAGGTTCATACATAGATATAAGGACTAGGCCTACTTGTAGAAGTGTTTTGGGGCATTGTATCACATACGAAGGCAATCAAGCGTATAGGCTTTATAAATTTGTTAACACCTTATCACATGATCATATAATCAATCAGACATGCATAATATTAGGATTCATCATTCATGTTTATCCATTTCACATAACATATTATACAAATCCATAAAGGTCCGAATTTTACACTCAAAACATATAGATCTACGATCTACACCAAAACTGTTCATAAGTATGCATACCAGCCCAAATAATTAAAAAAATATATGTAAAAAGAACATCTAGAACAAACCTTTTAGTCGTGGATGAGTGTATAACTAAAAAAATAGTGCTCCTCATCTAATTGAACAAGGATTAAGTTCAAGTTCCCATTTTTATACATTAAACCACACTTAAACATTAGATTCCATCATGCATGAGCTAGGTTTATAAAAGCATGAATATTTCCAACATAAAAAACTTACCTCTTTTTTTTTCAGGGTTCCTCTCTCTAGCTCTTTCTCTCTCTAGAAACTTGCAGCCGAAGTAACCGAAGAAAAAGAATGATTGAGACCTTATGTTTAACGTTGTTCTCTTAGAACAGGTTATTTGCTTTCATACGAGGACCCATCTTTAAAATGATTAGTGAGCCTGGAATAGCATGTCAAAAACATATGATGTATTTGTTCTCTAGGACTCAGGTATAGAGCTTGTTTTATAGCCAAAATAAATGAAAAACCTACAAATAGTTATTTGTATTAGATGAATACTATTAAATTGCATTAGGGCTTTAAAATACAGTTTAAATAGTTTAATTGATCAGTTACAAGTTGCAAACAAATTAAAATGTTTTTCACATGGAAGTTCGATGCAAGGTAGAAAAATTGATTTATATCTTCACGTAAAAACATGTGAATTTATATAAGAACTACCATCGACTGTCTATGAAGATTTTATAGACGTGTTACTGAAGTCTTTTTTTATAATATAAATATATATAATTACAATAGTCATGCCCTAGTGGTATCCAAGAGTTGCTAGATGACATTCAAATGTGTTTTTTTATTTTCATTACTAGTATTAGTAACCCGTATATTACACAGGTTTAATAACTTAAATATTAAATATAATAAGTTCTTATAGGTTTTAAAACGATATTTCAATATAAGATATAATTGAAATTACGTATTAGTAAAGATATAAGTAATAAAATCATTATATCAACTTTTTAAATTTTTTGTGTAAAAAAACTAAATATTTTATTTCAAAACAAATCATTTTAATAAATTTTTATTATTATAACTCCTATTTTTAATTATTTTTTATTTATAAATACTTTAATTTTTAAAAACACCAATTTTAAAATATTTTATAATTTTAAAAAACTTCTTATTTTATAAAAATTTATTTTCTTATAAATAACATTGATAAAAGAACTTTTTTTAAATTTATTAAAAAGTATTTTTATTCTATAAAGAAATTAAATAATATTATTAATAATTATAGTAATCTACCTACTTTAATAAAAGGGTAACTAAAATGACACATGTCAATACCACATTAATTCTCATTAATTTTTTTCCGTTTCTCTCTTTTATTAAATAAACATATTAATTACTAATAATATTATTCAAATCTTTTTTAGATTAATAATAAATTTTTTATAAATTAAAATAGAGATCTTTTTATTAATGTTATTCTTAAAAAAATAAATTTTTCTAAAACATCAATTTTTTTAAAAAAAATATAAAATATTTGAGAATTAGTGTTTTTATAAATTAAATAAAAATAATTAAAACTAAAAGTTGTAATAAGAAAAATTTTTAAAATGCTATTTTTTTAAAATGTTTTGTTTTTAAACAAAATGTTTAATTTTTTAAATAAAACAAAAAAAGTTTAAAAAATGATATCATTGTTTATTATTTATAGTTTTTTTACTCATACGTAGTTTCAATCATATCTTATATTATAATATCGTTTTATCATTAATAAAATTTTATTTTATTTAATATTTTATTTATTCAGTCCGTGTAATACACGGGTTTACTAAAACTAGTTATTAAATAAGAGAGAGAAGCGAAAAAAATTGATAAGGATGAATGTGATGTTGACATGTGTCCCACTCATTTATTTTTTTATTAAAGTAGATAGATGATTTGATAAAACATATATAGCCATGAAGACTATATATTGTTTATAATAGTTTTATTTATGCAATGCTTTATTTGGTTTTTATCAAGTCATATGATAATACTCGAATTATATTAAGTTCATCTATTATATGATGTTTAATTTTAAATACAATTTATTATTTTTAAGTTTCAACAAATAATAATATGGCCAGCCCTAAGAAGGGCAGGGTGGGTGACAGCCCGATGGCCGATCTACATAGGGATCCAAAATTTTTTAAAATTATTTTAACATTAACAACCTATATACTCTGTTAAACATTTAAACTCATTAGGCTATCAACAAGCTTAATAACATTTTAATTATTCTAGGCATATTAAAAAATAAAGCTCACTAATATTTTAATTATTTTAGCACACTACCATATACTTATTACTAAAATTTATACCTATTCAAAAACCAAATAACATAACTTGCGATTTGAGAAGGGAAAAATAAAAGAACGATCAGAAAACATTGGTTTGGGGCGATCGATTGATCGAACTAGGGTCTTATTTTTTTCTATTAACTCAGGGCTTAAAATTTTATATATTAGTTATTGACTTTATATTTTGAGCTATTTTTTCTACTCGCTCAGGACCCAAAATTTTCGACGATTCTTGTAAACAACCTTGTATAATATTAGCACAATTGATTATATTTAACTATATTGCATTAGAAAACAAAGAAATAATTATAATACATAATTTATTTTTAAAAAGAGAATGTAATAGATGACGGCAATGTGAAAATGAAAATACCATTATGAATGTTGTATTATAAAGTCTGTTAAAGTTATCAATTTAAATGGTTTACTAATGACTTAATATTGTGTTTATCATTGCATGATTCGATGATGGGCTAAGGATATGATGGGCTAATTTGTTGATGGATGGGTTTGTTGATGGATGGGTTTGTTGATGGATGGGCTTGTTGTGGATGACTGGACTCTTGAGTCTTGACTCTTGAGTCTTGACTCATGAGCAGACATGGATAGAGGTGGGCAAACCGGGTCCGGCCCAATACCCGAAACCGGGTTGAAACCGGGTTCGGCCCAACCGGTTTTTTTCGTACCCGGGTACGGGTGGAACCGGGTTCGAACCCGGGTCGGGTTCACCCAAGCTATTACCCTACCCGACATACCCGGTTAGGGTTAGACTTGGGCAAAAAAACCGGGTACGGACCCGACCCGGCGAACCCGACCCGGACCCGGGTCCGGGTACAACCCGGTATAGGGTGTACCCGGTTTGGAACCGAAAATACCCGGTGGGTAGGAACCGGTTATGGGTTTTTATATTTTTTTAGAACCCGAACCGTACCCGACCCGACCCGACCCGGACCCGACCCGATCGTACCCGGGTCCAACCCGGTTTTTACCGTTTTTCGGGTTTTTTTAAAAAACTAGCCGTTTTTAACGGCTATATAGCCGTTGGATCTCATTTTGGACCTTTTTTTTTTGTTTTTTTGCCCCCTAAGGTAGTATAAATAGGTGTGGGTTGGTTTGATTGAGTACCCAACTCTCAAACGCAAAAACATACGCAAAAAACGCAAAAAATACTCTAGTTTACTCTCGTTTTACATTTTCACTCTCTCGTTTTACACTTTTCACTGTCTTGAATCTTGTTATGGCTCAATCACAATCTTCCGTTGGTCAAAGTTCGTCCAACGCTCCAACCGTCGTTCGTGTTCTTCCACACAATCGTAACATGGATGTATGGTGCAATTGGGACATGGTTGAGTTGAGTGACGGGTCTATAAAGGCTCGTTGCAAGTTTTGTGGAGCTTTGCTTGCTAAAGATTCTAACACGACTTTAAGCAAACACATTAGCAAGAAGTTTTGTAAGTCGTTGAAAAGTAATCCGGATTCGCAACAAACACAATTAGGTGGAGACGGTGGAATCTTTAATTACGACGTTAATAGGGTTCGAGATCGAATGGCGAAGTTCGTGATTCAAGAAGCTTTGCCTTTTAGTCACTTCGACAATCCTCGTTTGACCAACTTAATTCGAGAGACGCTTCAACCTCGTTACAACCATGTAAGTCGTACTACCCTTAGACGTTATTGTTTAAAATTATGGAATCAAGCAACAAATGATTTAATTGTATTATTTGAAAATTTAAATACCGGTGTAATCTTAACTAGTGACGTTTGGTCGGCTCCACACGGTTTACCCGAATCGTACCTTTGCGTCACCGCTCATTGGGTAGATCCCAAATCATGGCAATTGATGAAACGTACGATTGCGTTTGATCTTTTTCCGTATCCACACACCGGAGAATTTTTGTTTTACTTTTTGGATAATGTAATAACTACTTTTAATTTACAAAATAAAATTTTTTCAATGGCATTTGATAACGCTTCCAACAACACAACCGCAGTTGAAAAATTAAAATTAAAATATCTTCCGATTACAAACGGTGATTTTTTCCAAACTCGTTGTGTTGCACATATTATTAATTTAGTAGTGCAAGACGGTCTATCCGTGCAATTTGTTGATAACTTTATTAAAGCTTTTCGATTTATGTTACATGACGTTTATAAAAAAAGTAGAAGAAGATATCAAGATTATAAAAAACTTTGTAAGGATACGGACTCTGTATTTTTAGGTCCTAATTGGGATGTACCTACTCGGTGGAATTCGACTTGTCACATGTTTAATTGTGCTTTAAAACAAAAGGGAACTTTGAAAGCTTTTCATAATAGTCTTTCGGATAATGGTGAAGCCGACCCATTTCCGGATGCGGGTTGGAAAAATATTCAAAGTCTATCCGATTTTCTTGAGGTGTTTAAAAACTCAACAACAAAATTATCGGGAGTTTATTATCCCACTAGTTATTCGGTGGTTCAAGAATTATATTTCATGGCTTTGAATTTTAAAAATTTTCAATATAAAAATGATATGTTTACACAAATGATAGAACCAATGAAAGAAAAGTTTAAAAAATATTTTGAGGAGTTACCACCCGTTTTTACTTGTGCCGCCGCTTTAAATCCGTTTTTAAATGTTGCTGGGGTTGAATGTTTGATAGACGAGATAAATGACAATTTAGATATGCATGACGAAAACCCCAATTTTTCAAGGGATGCCAAAAAAAGTTTTAATGCAAGCTTGAAAACAATATATAATTTTTATTTAAATAGATATGGGCCTAACGTAAATATAACCACACCAAGAGAATCAACCTCAAATGCTAGTACCTCGATGAAAGACCCGGTTATAACCATGTTGAATGTTGTTCGGGATGTGACGGCTAAACGACAAAGGGGTAACACCCCAACAAGTGAGCTCGGTAGATATAGTGCTACGGATTTTATTTCCACTATGACTACCGAAGATTATCGTGCATTCGATATTTTGGCTTGGTGGAAAGGAAAGGAATCTCAATTTCCGATTCTTTCCGCTATGGCCCGTGATTTACTAAGCGTCCAAGCTTCTACGGTAGCTTCGGAATCTGCGTTTTCTCTTAGTGGCAGGGTAATCTCATTACGGAGAACAAGACTAACTCCAGAAGCGGTTGAGATGTGCATTTGTTTAAAGGATCACTTAGACGCGATGGATCGTATACAAGACCAAACAAGCCTCGAAGATGAAATTGCACTCGAAGCTAAAGTACACGATTAAGAGGTAGAAGAAGGAGTATCTTCTGGCATATCGGATGAAGAATTAGCATTTGATCAAGCGTCTCGTAGTAAATAAACATTAGACGATAACTTAAATAAAAGTTTTATGTTATTTTTTATTGATCGATTTATGTATTTTTAAGTTGTTTAAATAAATAAATGAAAAATTAATGTTTATTTAATATTGTTAAATAAAAACAACATTAATATTATTAATAATAATAACAATAATAATATTATTAATAATAACAGCAACAACAAAAACAAACAAAAACAAAAACAACAATAATATTATTAATAATAATAACAATAATACTTATTATGATTTATAATAATAATAACAAAAACAACAACAACAAGTCAATAATAATAATAATAATAATAATAATAATAATAATAATAATAATAATAATAATAATAATGATTTATATTAGTAAAAACAAAAAAAAAATAAAAAAATTCAAAAACCCGATTATACCCGGGTTCCGTACCCGACCCGGACCCGACCCGACCCTAACCGGGTATGTCGGGTAGGGTAATAGCTTGGGTGAACCCGACCCGGGTTCGAACCCGGTTCCACCCGTACCCGGGTACGAAAAAAACCGGTTGGGCCGAACCCGGTTTCAACCCGGTTTCGGGTATTGGGCCGGACCCGGTTTGCCCACCTCTAGTTAGGGTCGGGTCGGGTCCGGGTCGGGTACGGAACCCGGGTATAATCGGGTTTTTGAATTTTTTTTTTTTTTTTTTGTTTTTACTAATAAAATCATTATTATTATTATTATTATTATTATTATTATTATTATTATTATTATTATTATTATTATTATTATTATTATTATTATTATTATTATTATTATTATTATTATTATTATTATTATTGACTTGTTGTTGTTGTTTTTGTTATTATTATTATAAATCATAATAAGTATTATTGTTATTATTATTAATAATATTATTGTTGTTTTTGTTTTTGTTTGTTTTTGTTGTTGCTGTTATTATTAATAATATTATTATTGTTATTATTATTAATAATATTAATGTTGTTTTTATTTAACAATATTAAATAAACATTAATTTTTCATTTATTTATTTAAACAACTTAAAAATACATAAATCGATCAATAAAAAATAACATAAAACTTTTATTTAAGTTATCGTCTAATGTTTATTTACTACGAGACGCTTGATCAAATGCTAATTCTTCATCCGATATGCCAGAAGATACTCATTCTTCTACCTCTTCATCGTGTACTTTAGCTTCGAGTGCAATTTCATCTTCGAGGCTTGTTTGGTCTTGTATACGATCCATCGCGTCTAAGTGATCCTTTAAACAAATGCACATCTCAACCGCTTCTGGAGTTAGTCTTGTTCTCCGTAATGATATTACCCTGCCACTAAGAGAAAACGCAGATTCCGAAGCTACCGTAGAAGCTTGGACGCTTAGTAAATCACGGGCCATAGCGGAAAGAATCGGAAATTGAGATTCCTTTCCTTTCCACCAAGCCAAATATCGAATGCACGATAATCTTCGGTAGTCATAGTGGAAATAAAATCCGTAGCACTATATCTACCGAGCTCACTTGTTGGGGTGTTACCCCTTTGTCGTTTAGCCGTCACATCCCGAACAACATTCAACATGGTTATAACCGGGTCTTTCATCGAGGTACTAGCATTTGAGGTTGATTCTCTTGGTGTGGTTATATTTACGTTAGGCCCATATCTATTTAAATAAAAATTATATATTGTTTTCAAGCTTGCATTAAAACTTTTTTTGGCATCCCTTGAAAAATTGGGGTTTTCGTCATGCATATCTAAATTGTCATTTATCTCGTCTATCAAACATTCAACCCCAGCAACATTTAAAAACGGATTTAAAGCGGCGGCACAAGTAAAAACGGGTGGTAACTCCTCAAAATATTTTTTAAACTTTTCTTTCATTGGTTCTATCATTTGTGTAAACATATCATTTTTATATTGAAAATTTTTAAAATTCAAAGCCATGAAATATAATTCTTGAACCACCGAATAACTAGTGGGATAATAAACTCCCGATAATTTTGTTGTTGAGTTTTTAAACACCTCAAGAAAATCGGATAGACTTTGAATATTTTTCCAACCCGCATCCGGAAATGGGTCGGCTTCACCATTATCCGAAAGACTATTATGAAAAGCTTTCAAAGTTCCATTTTGTTTTAAAGCACAATTAAACATGTGACAAGTCGAATTCCACCGAGTAGGTACATCCCAATTAGGACCTAAAAATACAGAGTCCGTATCCTTACAAAGTTTTTTATAATCTTGATATCTTCTTCTACTTTTTTTATAAACGTCATGTAACATAAATCGAAAAGCTTTAATAAAGTTATCAACAAATTGCACGGATAGACCGTCTTGCACTACTAAATTAATAATATGTGCAACACAACGAGTATGGAAAAAATCACCGTTTGCAATCGGAAGATATTTTAATTTTAATTTTTCAACCGCGGTTGTGTTGTTGGAAGCGTTATCAAATGCCATTGAAAAAATTTTATTTTGTAAATTAAAAGTAGTTATTACATTATCCAAAAAGTAAAACAAAAATTCTCCGGTCTGTGGATACGGAAAAAGATCAAACGCAATCGTACGTTTCATCAATTGCCATGATTTGGGATCTACCCAATGAGCGGTGACGCAAAGGTACGATTCGGGTAAACCGTGTGGAGCCGACCAAACGTCACTAGTTAAGTTTACACCGGTATTTAAATTTTCAAATAATACAATTAAATCATTTTTTGCTTGATTCCATAATTTTAAACAATAACGTCTAAGGGTAGTACGACTTACATGGTTGTAACGAGGTTGAAGCGTCTCTCGAATTAAGTTGGTCAAACGAGGATTGTCGAAGTGACTAAAAGGCAAAGCTTCTTGAATCACGAACTTCGCCATTCGATCTCGAACCCTATTAACGTCGTAATTAAAGATTCCACCGTCTCCACCTAATTGTGTTTGTTGCGAATCCGGATTACTTTTCAACGACTTACAAAACTTCTTGCTAATGTGTTTGCTTAAAGTCGTGTTAGAATCTTTAGCAAGCAAAGCTCCACAAAACTTGCAACGGGCCTTTACAGACCCGTCACTCAACTCAACCATATCCCAATTGCACCATACATCCATGTTACGATTGTGTGGAAGAACACGAACGACGGTTGGAGCGTTGGACGAACTTTGACCAACGGAAGATTGTGATTGAGCCATAACAAGATTCAAGACAGTGAAAAGTGTAAAACGAAAGAGTGAAAATGTAAAACGAGAGTAAACTAGAGTATTTTTTGCGTTTTTTACGTATGTTTTTGCTTTTGAGAGTTGGGTACTCAATCAAACCAACCCACACCTATTTATACTACCTTAGGGGGCAAAAAAACAAAAAAAACGGTCAAAAATGAGATCCAACGGCTATATAGCCGTTAAAAACGGCTAGTTTTTAAAAAAAACCCGAAAA
The DNA here is from genome assembly GCA_025506415.1 of Flaveria robusta. Lineage (NCBI taxonomy): Eukaryota > Viridiplantae > Streptophyta > Magnoliopsida > Asterales > Asteraceae > Flaveria > Flaveria robusta. The sequence continues at coordinate 11,668,725 of CM046468.1, read as the reverse complement.
ACGGTAAAAACCGGGTTGGACCCGGGTACGATCTGGTCGGGTCCGGGTCGGGTCGGGTCGGGTCGGGTCGGGTTCTAAAAAAATATAAAAACCCATAATCGGTTCCTACCCACCGGGTATTTTCGGTTCCAAACCGGGTACACCCTATACCGGGTTGTACCCGGACCCGGGTCCGGGTCGGGTTCGCCGGGTCGGGTCCGTACCCGGTTTTTTTGTCCAAGTCTAGACATGGAGGCATGAACATGGAGCTTAGGAATTAGGGTTGGGATGGGAGAACCATTTGACATGTTTGGCCTCTCATATAACTAGCGCAGGTCATGGGTGTGCTAGGATAGTCCGGTTTGATGATAGATCATATATAAGGAACTAAGGAAGAGAGAGATACGACGACTATAATTTTTGCTCTCGTTCTCTGTCTTCAGCTCTCTGATAAGGGTGTTCAAAAATATTCGTATTCGAAACTGAATTCGAAATATCCAAAAATCCTAATCCGAATTATCCGAATTTTTGGATATCTAAAATTTCGGATTCGGATTCGGATTCGTATAGTGTTTTTGAGGATTTTCAGATATTCGGATATCCAAATTATCCAAAATATTTTTTAAAAATTATTATATAACAAATATTAATTAGAATTTGGATATTTTCGGGTATTTCGGATATTTTTATAAAAACTTCGGATTTCTGAAAACTTTTTTAATAAAAATATTAAAAAATATTTTTTTTGGAATTCGGATAGTGATATCCACTATCCGAAATTTCAGATATCCAAAATTCAGATATCCAATTTTAAACACCCCTACTCTCTTATGATTCTTTGCATTTTTCGTCTTTCTCATGCTTTTAGGGATCATATTGATGAATCTTCCATTATAGATTGTTTATTTATTTAGATCATTGTTGATTTTGATCTTGTTTGCAAGTCATAGTTTCTATATTCTGTTTGAATTGTGCGTGTTGGTGTTTCGTTATTGTGGATTTGTATAACTATTGGTTAAAGAATAAGTAGATATCTAGTTTTCTACAAAATAAATAAGCATTTTTAAAGGCCGAATAGTAGAAGGATATGACCATGGGCGTACCCAGGGCGGAATGTAATGCCCCGTTCCCGGGACACTCACAGTTGGACATTCATCGCATATAATATTTCAAAACCACATAAAATCTATTAAACATTTGCAACGGAATAATTTAACAAAGCCATTTCGTATATTGACAATTGCTGTTTATATCATTACTACATAACAAATCGTCGTTTGGTTTCATTACTACACAAAAACATCATTGTTACACAAAATGGATGCCAGTCAAAACCCGCCAAGCAGCTTCACCCCGTGCCATCCTCAGCAACCATTACCTGCCAACTGAAAATGCATAAAAGTCAGCGTTGCTGAGTGAGTTCTAGTTTTATAAAAATACATTACCTTTCATTCGTTAAAACCTTTTCTTACTTTCATTCGCGATCATGCATCATACATACATCAAGGTAATATTTATTATCTTCCGTCATCGTTTATTTCGATCATATCGCACATTTCGTACATTTCGCACGTTACATTATCTTTCACTTCTATCTAGGTCCTGTCATATACTAAACCCCCCCTCTTGGGCACGAAGCCAACTAATCTAGGGTTTAGCGACAAGGACCCCGTTTCGCACGTATGGAACAGTCACCAAGATTGATTCCCCTGTGTGTGAACCCTCATGGGGCAGCCAAGATTGCACACTGTATGACACACAGTTGAGCTAACAACTCTCAAAGAGTTGTGAACCTCCTTACATTTTGCTTGCAAGACTTTCATTCGTTCATTCATTATGTTCCACTTTTATTATCTTAGATCTTTCGCTTCGTTAAGATAATACTTTACGTTCGTTAACATAATCACACCACGTAAAGCCACAGAGTAATACATAATAAGGAACATAAAGAAAACAGGCCATAACATACATAACATCATCATATAATCATCACATATCTCCCCGGAAACATCCCAAGTCATAGTCTAAAAGTCCCTCTTTCCCGAAAATTTCAGAAAATTTTCTAAGTCTTTAGGCGCATGAGCACTATGCAGGCGCACGAGCACTATGCGGGCGCATGAATACTTAGGCGCATGGGCGACACAGGCGCATGGGCACTATTGGGGCGCACGAGCCTTACTTGGGCGCATGGGCCGATTTCTGGGCGCATTGGTACTATGCAGGCGCATGAGCCTGACTTAGGCGCATGGACACTTAGACGTTTGGACAGTTGGGCGTATGGGCACACTTAGGCGCCTTGGCATAATTCTAGGCGCATGGGCACTATTGGTGCGCATGAACCTTGGGCTGTTTGGGTACTGTTTGGGCGCATGATCTTAGGCGCATGAGCACTTAGGCGCATGGCCAACTACTTTTCTAACTACCATCATTTTCAGACCCAAAATCATCAATCGAACTTGTTCTAGCCTAGTTTCTAGCATACTAAGCATCTAACAAGCATAAAACCATGAACATAATCATAAATTTTCCCCAAACATACACCCTCCCAACAGGGCACATACACATACATACGGGTACACACCCAAAATATATAAGAAAAACGTTAAAACATGCATTTCCAGCCCCAAAATCAGTTAAAACATTTAAAAACGGGGATCTAGAACTCACCTCTTGCAACTTTCGAGTAAGACTTCCTTCAAACCCGAATGCTTATGAGCTCAAACACCTAAGAACATCAAAAACACACAACCGAGCACACACAAACAAATAAGCACATACCCAAAGGCTGAGAATCAGCTAAAAACACCCTAATAATCAAAAAGCTAACATGAATTTCGACTTATTCTTCTTCCTCTCTCTAGAACCGAGAGAATTCTGCTCTTTCTCTCTCTAAAAATCCGAATGAAAGTTGATGGAACATGGGTGTGGGCGGCCACACCTTCTTTTGAACAAATTAATATCAACTTTGTCTCATGTATAACTTTAACCCCTTAACTTGTATTATTTTGCTTTTCTTTCCTTTTCTTCCCTTTTTCCTTTTTTTTAAAATTTTTGGGTGTTACACGGAACTACCTTGTGAAGCACGGGTCAACTATGACCATTCTTTTTTGAGTTTCAAGAATAACGTATAATATGCAAATTCTGAATGACACCAATGTTTTTTTACACTTGACACCATTGTTTTCTGAAAAGAAAAATATTTTCCCATTGCGCATTGGTTTTAAATATATATATATATATATATATATATACATATATATATACATACATATATATATAAACATATACATATATATATATATATATATATATATATATATAAACATATATATATATATATATATATATATAAAAGCTTTTTTGTAAGTTAAAAAGTATCAAAAAGATACAGAAAAGTCTATATAATTATTCATGTCTTTACCATCTAAATTGTAAAATACTAGAATAATAAAACCCAAATCTGTTGTTTATTATCATTTTCTATTAACCAATTATTAATTAGTTATATCGGTTGCAAAGAAACATATTGAATATCTATTGATCTATCATTTATTGAAGTTAACGTTAGTTCTACCGGTTACAATCACGAGTATTAATAGTTCTTTTTATTTAATGAAGCATATAGAGATGGATTTACGCAATTACATGGGTGATGATTATATGAATGATGCATGTATTTGCTATATTACAATACAGTTCTTCGCAAAAATACCATTGATCATGTGATGGATCGGTATTTTAGTGACATTGATATATATTCTCCTGACAAACTAGCAATGTCTTTTATTTGTGACCAGACCCGACTTTTGACTAACCAGAAAAGTATGACGTCTGGTTTTAGAGTTCAAAAATTATAAAACACTGACACTATATGTAAAAAAAATTTGATGTATTTTTGTTGGTTTTCTAAAATTTAGTTTGATTGTATTTTTTCTTTAATATGATCCGACTCAAATTTGACTGAATTTCTTTCTATGTAACGTTAGTCAAATGACTTTTAAAATTTATCGCCTCCACTGAAAATTTTTCTGGGATCACCACTAGATAACGTTAGTACAATGTACATGCCTAAAGGTTTCTACACACCTTGTCACAAATGGTGTGATAATTATTTGTTGCCATTGCAACTTCCTTTGTGCAAATGAATGATGGGTTTATCAGCTATGTACCCCACATGACAAAAACGTAATATTACTATTAGCTCTTCCTTCAAAATTTTCTACACCATAATTATTTGTTCTATTCAATAAAGAGGACTTTCAAAAAGAATAAATCATACTAGCAGTTATAAATAATATAATTAAGATTTGGCATAATGCAATAATTTTATAATATTATTTATCGTGGCATATATTATTTTAGTATACATTCACCAAGCTAAATTGATAAATTAATATTTCCTAATTTTAATTTATTATTACAAGATAAGAAGTTGAAAGTAACTATTTGTAAAGAATGTGGTCTGTTTAAAAATTATTTTTTGAATGTTTTAATAATTAGATATTTTCTTATGTTATACATGGCTCTCGGTTTTTGATTTAGACAACTTCGGGTCTGAATCATACGGACCGAGGGCTTAAATACTATAAGGTTCATGTATAGATGGTTTATAAGTGTAGATAATAAACTGTTCTAAAAAAAGTTAAAGAGTTTTAAAACCAAAACAAAGGTATCAATTTGCTTTGACGACTCCTGATTTTGATAAAATAATATGTCAAAGTCAATTAATATACATATTTTGATTTCATAAACTCTACTCTTTTTTAACGATAAATATACGACCTTTTTTTTAACAATAAATATACGATCCTGCTTCGATAAATATGTGTTATTTTAATCGGGTTCACTATTTGTTTTCCATGCGAGACTGCACCCCCAACTTCCGTAGAAGGAAACCCATAACTTTTCTAAAAAAATCTTATTAACAAAGTGGAACGAAAATATCTTTACCAAAACATAACATATGTTTATCTAGCTATTCCCTAACATTAAATCAGATAATAAGAATAAAAGAAATTGTTATTAGATTTTAAAATCCTAATTTTCATTACTTGACTGAGATTAATCCCAACTCAGTAAATGTTTACATGTATTTTCAATTTTTAATTTCTTTTACTCCATTTATTACTTACTAATTGAGATTGAGTTAACATAGCTATTTTTTAATGACGTAGCCTACTTATATGGTCAAAATACTTAGTAGAAAGTTGAAATCAACCATCAAATTCATCAGTTTAAAACTTCTACACCCTAAAACCCGTCAATCTCCATCTCCTAATCTGAACCACTTGACTCGTTGGAGGTAGACTACAATCGATGATAAAGGCTAGACATTAAAAAACAAACTTGATAGAGGCTGGAATGCGGCTTCTATCAAGAATGCGGCGGAGTTGAAAATGGCTTAAAGTTGGCCTAATTTCATAAAAAAAAAACCCAACGGGGGTTAACTCTTAGTTAGTAAGAGATCGTTAGAGGAAAATAAGCTCAAAGTTAAGAGTATCTGACTATCTGTAAATATTTTCTGAGTTTATATTAATCCCGACTAATAAATAAAAGTTGAGATTGGGCATATGCCCATTTAAGACATAGTAGACAAGTCAAGATTGGGCATGATGTTGAGCGCGTGACTAGCTGAGACATAATAGAGGTCATCACCCAGTACAACTTCATGTTCTTAAGGTTGTTATCTGGTTGTTATTATTCTTGATCGTTTATGACAAGTCGATGATGATGAAATGTTGTTTATTTGAGAAATAACGTCGAGTCGATGATGTTGGGCATATGCCCATCTACGACATAGTAGAAGTCGTGTGTTGATTCAGGCTCATGTTGTCTCGACTCTCATCCAGTTTTGATTTTTCATGGTTGATGAACGAGTGTTTAGTTAAAACATGTCGTGTTTGTGATTTTGAGTATACGTTCGTATGACATGTTGCTGCTTCGGCTGGCCAGCTCATATTAAACACCATTGTTCCTTTTGTTCAATTATTAATGTATAGTATAATAGTAATACATTGATTTACATTATATTACGACTATGCTGATACTAAAAAAGGTGTCCGTCATTTGACGTGACACCATTTTTGGGTTGCAACCACAATAAATCACCTATTCTGAGCCTAAGAACCATAACATAAATCGTATAGCATATTTGTGTTTGTTTGAAACTATTACAAAAGTAAATCAAAATAGCTAATCAGGTAAAGAAAATAGTAACAGAAATACAATAATTAACGAATGAATTAATTTCTTAACTGCAAATGTTGGCGTTGTTAAAAAAATATTCCATTGTTAAACATTAACGAGTCACGCAACGTGAGACGCAGAGTAATATGATTTTGTCTTTAATATCTTAATAACTAGAACCCTTTTTAGACAAATCTTTTCTTAGGTAAGTTTTAAATTCAAAGTTTTATGTGTGAGAGTGACTCTTACCACTGAACTCAACCTTCACCTTTTATAAGTAAATATATACACACATCAAATGTTCATAATAAACGGTAGATTATAATATTTATACCATTAAATTCTAAACTTTGGAATAAAGCAATGATCGAGCATGGGAAATGCCAGCGTCTTGTTGCCTAATAAAAACAAACATATAAAAAAGCTTCTCCTTTCATAGATCATGCTTTTTGACTTTTGCGACCGATTAAACACCCTTTTCGGACGTATTTTTTCTATTTTACTTTATAACAAAATTCCAATATAATAAAAATTGATTTAATAATGTTTTATGATATATAGATGATCCAAACCTTACTTATTTATCATCATCATAATCAAGATTTGTTTCACCTTGAAAGTGACCACCCTACCACCACCACCCACAACCACCTTTTTACATGATTGAACAACCTTCTTCCTCTTCATGACCTCCATAATCATTACTTGTGTAATGACTCCGGTTCCCATTGTACCCATTATACCCGCTTTCGTATCCGAACCCACCATAACTTGGTGGTGGTGGTGGCGCTATCGGCATCCCATAGCCATGCTGATACGCTGCGCCACCATAACCGCCACCATAACCATGGTCATGATATTGATCATATCCCACCATTGGATAACCTGATGGTGGGTACATTTGTGGATAGCCATGTACCGGCTCATACACCATCTTTGCAACCTCAGGGTTCGGACCACCATCCGCCTTCTTTGGCCCTTCCTTGGGTGCTTCTTTTGGTGCTTCCTTTGGTGGGCTTGGTTTATCTCCTCCTTTTGGTTTCTCTGCGTCTTTAGGTTTATCTCCTCCTTTTGGTTTCTCTGCGTCTTTAGGCTTATCAGCTGCTTTGGGTTTTTCTCCTTCTTTGGGCTTGTCAGCGGGTTTGGGCTTGTCAGCATCTTTGGGCTTCCCTAAATCCTTGGGCTTGTCAGCGGCAGCAGCAGCTTTGGGCTTGTCGGCGGGAGCCGCGGCTTTGGGCTTGTCGGCAGCGGCAGCAGGTTTGGGCTTTCCGTCTTCTTTCGACTTATTGTCAGCCGGTTTGGGCTTTTCGGCCTTTTCAACAATCTCTATGCTTTGGATGGCACCTCCACCCTTGTAACAAAGTTTGTCACGAATCTTCTCAGGGCTACAACATACCACCATGATCTTTACCTTGTTCTTGTCCACATCAAATACTTGATCTCTTATTTCTATTTTCAAAAAAAAAATATACATCAATATTAATTTGTTTGTACCATATGTCAAGATTGATCATAAATTGAAATAACCACCGACTACTTTATTACAAGAGACCACATATATTGTACTTCCACCTATTTATTTTTATCACTTTAAATCTCATATAATATCATCCCTCGATTTCTTGTAAAATATATGAGCTAACATTGAAATTAGATGAAATTCTACTTTTAATGTAAGATGCTATGGTTAATATAATATATGTATACAAATATTTGATTTCTTATACATAATAATTTGTTCATAATTCTGAAACTCAGCAATTCAAATCCTTAAATGTCCAATAATACGTACAGATGATACAATTATTATTTAAAATTTGGTTTTACAACCTCAACATAGATGCATTTATCCATAAATAATAATATTCTGAATATTCACTACTTTTCTTAAGAATAAATAAAATAAGATGAAAAATTGATTGAGAAACTTACGAGGAATTTTGCAAATGACTTTTTTCACCTTCTTGTAGCAGCCAGAGCACTTGAGATCAACATTCAGGATCATTTCGGTCACCTTTTTAGATTCAAAAAACAGATATTTGAAATAAATTAGTGATGAAGTTAATTGAATTAAAATGCCTTCAAATCTTTAATAAAATGAAGATGAAAATAAAAATAATAATAATAATAAAATACCTTCTCAGGAGCCATGGCTGGGAAGCTAGAGCTTATCTCTAGAGAGAGAATGAGAGAAATGTGGTGTGTATGAATGTGAGTTTGATTAATAAGGGGAAAGGGAGCCTTGAAGTGCTGACCTAATAATTATAATAAATAAATAAATAAAAATATTTAATAAAAATAATTATTCTTAATTATTATTAATATTTTAATTATTTATTTAAAGATTCTTCAGGAGAACTTAATAGTATATTTCGAAATAAAAAAGATACATACATTTTCTTAATCTAGAGTTTTTGTTTTGGGAAATAATAATATGTTAAGTTAAAAAATTATATTAGAATGTGACCGACGATCGAAGAGTATATTTAAGGTATTAATCTTTGGTCAAAGCATCAAAATTGTGTTAAGTAATTAAATAAAAGGATACTGCTTTGGTTTGCTTAATAGCCATGTGTAAGTTGAAAATTTGTCTAAAAGCTGAAATTGTTGCCAAGAATGAAAGGTATTTGTTTAGATTTTTCTAACTCTTTGATAAAATAACGTTTTAAACCTTACTTGTATAAAACAAGTAGACATGTACTTATAGAGTATAAAAAAGATATTAGTTTTTACCTTTTTAAAATGATAAAATGAGAAATCTTATTTTGTAGAAATCCAAACACCCATTGGACTTGTAGAAATATAATCCAAAGATTTTATCGTTAATCTCATAATTTATACGATCTAATTATATAAAAAGAAAGTATATTTATTGATAATTCGTAGGTTTTCTAGAATTCTCCTGGTGAAATGTCAATTTTTGGTTTCTATCACATGTAACATCAATTAGGAACGCTATATTATATTACCATTAGTAAAATAGCATTTAAAAATAAAAATGTAATGATTTTTACCTAACTTTTTATAGCACCTAACATAATTTCAATAAAAGATATTCACCTAATAAATTTATAACATGTCACCATTAATGATTGTACATGACCATTAAACCGCACACTTCCATCCTCCTCTCACATAAGACGCTATTTATGTGTCGTAAGAGCATTCTATCCTAATCTATATAATTACATTAAAAATTATTAATTTTTTTAAATTTTTTTAATTAAATAATATTTTTTATACATTTATCATTACCTTTCTCTATTATTCACTTACAATCACTTTTAAAAATACTAAAAAATTTATAAAGGTTGAATAGTATTTTATTAAATTTACAAATTAAAGAGTAACATTTCTTTCTATTTCACTCACAATTACTCAATACCATTTTACATAATATAATGATTCTACTCACATATTTTTAAAGAACGGATCATGACTAATGGCGGAGCTTGAACTCTTTCGTAGGGTGGCGGAGACGAAATTAATTTATTTAGGGGTGGCGAACTCGATATTTATATAAAAATTTACATTAGCGGGCCAAAAATTTACACTGTCAGACTAAAATTTAACATTATTGTCAAAAAAAACAAAAGGAGGTGGCGGCCCCCCGGAACCTATGATGCTCCGCCCTTGATTATGAGTGCTCTAATTGACGAGACCATTTTCTTCTATCCTCCTCTATTGTAAGATAGTTTTCTCTAGTCCTTTCGTAAGAAGATCATTTCTCTTACAAAAATATTTTCCAGATCTAAGCAACGATGAACGTTATGTTTCCCGAAAATTATGAAGACATAGTCTATTTGTTATACGACAAAAGGATTTGCTATAAATCCATGATTCGTCAATAAAGTAAACACATAAAGCAAGAACAAGTTATAAGTTTATCATATTAAGTTCAAAAGTAATAAAAGTGATTTTATGAAAGTTATAAAAGTGTAAAGCCGTCGTGAAAAGGAAACATAAAAATAAAGTATATCTTCGGTTGTTTAACAGAAAAACTATATATAAATTAATTGAAAAATAAAAAACAAAAAATATATTAAATTTATTCAAAGTATAAAATGATGAAGGGGATATAATAATTGGATCGAGGAGTTGTAAAGTAGGAAAGAAATGGTGTGCATTGCAAGGGACTTTGCCTCGGATCCCAATCTCCACATGGCCGCACCAATCACCACCGACAATATCATTTTCCTACGTTACTAGCCAATGCTATTTTAAATATATATAAAAGTATTTATTCGAATCTTAAATATATATTAATCAATCATATAACAAGGTTGTAAATTGGTTAATTAATAAGAAATTGTTATATATTGGTGCTAAACGGTGTACTTCATAATAAAAACGTTTTATGTTTTAATTCTGTAGGTGCAAAGTATTGTGATTTTATCTTAAACTCTAAAATTATTAACTTAACTAAATATCTATATCATATATAGGGAGATTAATCGAATATGGACTTCTGTGAAATAACTCGAAACCCGAAATAATATATTAAAAATAAGTATTTGGGTATTGAACTACGTGTATGGTATTATTTTAAATTATTCATGATTTTTGAAAATGTATGATATTAGATGATACCCGTCATATTAACCGAAGCAGCTCTTACGCATATGAAAACAAAATTTATTGATATATTATATAATATTATACATAATTAAAGTAGTCAAAAATTTTAGGTATAAATTGAAACACCACCCCCCCCCCCCCCCCACCCCCCCCCCCCCCCCCCCCCCCCCCCCCCCCCCCCCCCCCCCCCCCCCCCCCCAAAAAAAAAAAAAAAAAAAAAAAAAACTGGTACGTAAACATTTATCACACGAAATCATAAAAATATATTCCTGATACCCCTAGTAGTACCCATGAATCCGATGGGTACTAAGTATAAACATACCCAACGAATTTTTATTTTGAGTTGAAACTAAAATTATCAATATCCATCTCTTATATCCTAATATAATATCATATATACGTAATACAAGGTATATATACCCTACTATTGTTATTTACTCATTTCATTTAAAAATATACTTAAAAACCAGTTTGACTCTAATGAGTTCGTGTTTTATAATCAATATAGTATATTAAATAATTTTCATTCTACGTAAGCTTTTTGCTATATTCATGTTAGATCACTTCTAATATAATCAAATGATTCTCATTTTACATCTAGCACTCATTATGTTGATGACATGAGGGGTATTACGGTTTAAACAAACCTATCAATCTAGAAACTAAGTGACTTATTTACACCCTTAGTTAATTATTTAATTCAAAAAATATTTAAGAGAAATTGGAAATAATTATATATTAAGGATGAAAAAAATAATTACATGGCTCCCACTACCTTTCCTAGCAGTTGCATAACTAAAAACGTGCAGTGGTTGAAGGAAAACTTCAATGAGACCCTTAGAATTTTTATAACATTTAATAAAAATGTATCCCCACATCGGATGTATATATGTCTATAGAGAGAGACTCACATGAACAATCATTATTTAAGAAGTTATGATCATGCAAGCACACAATATAGTTAGCTTAATATGAAATTAATATTTCATATGTAAATGAATGAGGGTTCCGTTAAGAGAATAATACAATATTGAATTGACAAGTGTGTGAGAGTTGCCGTTTATAAAAATGATTAATAGAATAAAAGAATATTGAGTTCACGGGTGTATGAGAAAAAAAATTGTGGTAGAATATGTTTACTGCTCTACTAGTTTATTTTAATTTATATTACAGTTTAGTTATAAATTAAAAAGTAAAATAATATTTTCTTCCATAACGTTTCATTGAAATTTTTTTCAATCTAAAAAAAAAATATTTTTGTCATTTTAACAATGTAATTTACCAAATGTTTTCATTTTTATCCACTCCATTAACAAAATTAAAAACCTCCGCTATAGTTAAGAGCATTTTAGTTTTTTTTTTTTTTTTATTGACATTTTAACATGATAGTTTACAAATGTTTGATTTGAACATTTGAAATTCAACACTGTTCAATGTAGGTCTATTGTTGTCATAGGCTCCATTGTTCGATTAAGGTTCAATTGCTTTATAATTCGATTAAGCATTTTCATTTGTATTCAGATTGCTTTTTTGATTTCTATATTATTCTGTTTGGTAACAGATTGATTTTATATTTCGATTAGGCAAGAAACTATTGTTGTGTGATTACCAGTGTTGTAAAAGTCGGCCTAGGCAGCCGAGTACTCGGCGAGTACTCGGAACTCGGCAAGGTGCCGAGGCGCTTTTCATCAACTCGGTCAAAATTACTCGCAATCGGTCAAACTCTGTCCAACTCGGCCCTACTCGGCTCAACTCGGCCCTACTCGACCAACTCGGCCCAACTCGGATTTTCATCATTTTTCATCGATTTTTCGCTGTTTTTCACCGATTTTTGTTGAATTTTTATTATTTTTCATGGAGATACATTGAAAAATGATAATAAAATGATTACTATGTCTATAATATTAACTAATTGATATTACGTTTTGAAATATATTTATGTGTAAACATGTATTCTTTTGATTTATAATTGATATTCACGTATTATTTTATAAATATTAGTAAGCTTATAATATTTGACATATATATAATTTCCCAAAGATCAATTTTTTTATAATTTATCATGTCCGAATACTCCCCGAGTACTCCCCACCTAGGCCCAGTACTCGCAACTCCCCAGTCGACCGACCTGGCAGTGCCTAGCGAGTTTTGCAACCATGGTGATTACTGAAAATATGGCTTTTAGACTTTGGTTTGTTTGAGGGTCTACTTAACAATTTTGATCCATACAAATGCTATGGTGATAGTTTGGTTTGTTATACTTAACAGTTTGATTAATTAAGATTTAATTGGATCACTTACTGATTTAAAGAAGTTAATGTCAAAAAAGACTAAAATACCTCAATTTTAATGAAGGTTTATAACAGTGTTAACGGAGTGAATGAAAAATAACAACATTTGATAAACTAAAGTATTGAAATGACAAAAAAAGAGTTTTTGGATCGATATGCAATTTTAACAAAACATTAAAATGACATTTTACTCTCAATTTAATGTTGGAGTATGTATGAGAAATGATGAATTATATTGGATACGTAGGATATTACATTATTCTAAAACTCATATTTTTGAAAAATTTATTTTAATATATAGGATAGAGTTATAGCAAAAAGGGTATTTAATTTAAAAAGTTAAAAAAAAATTATGGGCTTGACATATGTACTTCTATTGTGTTAAAAGTGAGGCACTTTGATAATCATGTCAAATAAGTCAGATCATTATGTATAATACGTCTGTTCATTATGTTAAATATTAGTTTGTTTTTTCAAATATTTTTAATCACTTGTTATATCTATTCATGATTGTGTTTTACCGTTTTAGATCATTTTTGTTATTTTTGTGATAAATTATATATATTACATGAACTTGCTGTTATCTTATTATTATGTATTACAATTAATGCGACACAATAATGTTATTTCATCAATAATTTTTTCAAACTCATTGTGTCTAATATAATACAATTATGAACAAAAAACACAATAAGATATTTTATCATTGTGTTTTAAGTTTTATATTATTTTATGTTATTTTAGATTAATTAATTGTTAATTTATTATTTTGTTTTACATGCTAGAATTACACAAAAGTTATTTCACCATTATGTATTTTAAAATTCATCATTTTATAAAAAAACATAGTAGTGTTCAGACTAAGACACTAACTAACAAAAATACACGATAAACTGCAATAAAAATAAAATGATGAACATATTTCATATGATTTCAAAAATATATAAAAATTATTTATTTTAAAAATAAAATAAAGTTTGTTTATGCTGTAATTTTTCTAAACAAAATCATATTGTACATAAACGTTACAAACATTTAAAAAAGTGAAGAAACTTAAACAAACGCTACAAAAGTGTCTATGCGTAAAACATCCATCTAACAAACTTCTTCCCTATACTTTGATCTCAAACATTAGTTAAAAAAATTGATGGTTGAAATTACATTTTATATTTTTTAGATTTAATATCATTTTTATTTGAACCATTTCTTAAATGTAATACCTAAAAATATATATATTGTTATTAATGGAATATATTGTACTAGCTTTAGTAAACCCGTATATTACACGGCCTAAAAAAATTAAATAGAAGGAATATTTATTGATTATAAAATGATATTTTAAAATAAGATATTATTGAAATCTTCATTATTATAAATATAATGAAAATTTGGTTTCCGAACAAACGTTTAAAAAAATATCATTTTTAAAAACCTTCTTATTATAACTTTCAGTTATAGTTATTTTTTATTTTATAAAATTTTACTTTTTAAAAAAACCATATTAAAAATATTTTATATTATTAAAAATTGATATTTTAGAAAATTTTCTTATTTTATAAAAATTTGTTTATTTAGAAAAAACCTTAATAAAAAGATCTCTTCCTTAATTTTATTAAAAAACTTTTTTAATCTTAAAAATAATTAAATAATATAATTAGTAATTAGTGTAATTATTTAGTATGAGAGAGAATCAGAAAAAATTTGATTAGCAGAACCACGTGTCCTCGTAGTTACCATTTTAGAATGGGAAGATAAATGAATATGTGTATACAACCATATTTATAATCTTTATAAAATACTTGAATCATTTTCGATACACGGACGAATTATATATAACGACATGTTTAGAATAAAACAAAACTAATCAATAAATTTCCATAGATTACTATTGCTTTTATAATAAACTAGAAATCATCACACGCGAGTTGCGCGAGAAACTCAGCTAAATGCTCAAATATCAAACCCGGATACAAAAATAAAGCAACGGCTATCACTTCGATGCTAACAAAAAAAACGGCAACTCGGTTTTGAACATTGAAATGTAAATAAAAAGGCGTATCGCGCGCGTCGATATATTTAGAAACTTTAAGAAATTACGTCATTATAAAAATAAACAGATATAAATACAAAGTGTCATTACGTACCGATATTTAGCATTTAACTTCTCTAACAATTTAACTTATTCACATTACTAACGATCTAGAACGGAAGGGATAATAACTTTTCTAATAGTTTTTGGTCGTTTGTTATTAGCATTTGTATTTTTTGTGTGAGATAAATTGAATTCATCAATAATATAAGAGAAAACAAACATTTCTTGATAATAGTTATCTAGTGATATATAATTTTAAAAAGCTTCGTAGATGAAATGTTATATTGTTAAATAAAACATGAGAAAATAAGAAAATGTTTGTTTTTTTTAGTAATATAGGGTGTGTCAAAAATGACAAAATGTGGTGACCAATTTTAAAGATACTCAAACATTGCCAAAAATTTTTATAATTATATAGATAGATAATTTACTAAATCTTATCTATCTACAAATACTGAAAGTTATTTAATTATTTTATAGGAAACAAATTTAATAAAATGTTTGTGACAGGTTGCCAACGTCTTCTCCGACCAAATATTAAAGGAATTTTTTCTTTGCTAATCGCTAATATGAAATTACTTCATGTTCTCTTGTGACGATTTCATTCCATTTGAAGATTCGTCGCTAAAAGCTAGCTAGTAGACAAATCTCAAGACATTAATATGTATTAAACATTTTATAAAGATTTGGAATTCAAGATTTTAGTACAAATATATGCATTGACAACTAATCATCAATTTAGTTACAAATACATGCACCGGCAACTAATCATTAGTGTTATTTTCTTATAAGTATATTTATATTATTATATCATCTTGGCTATTAGCATTTGGAGAGTTCATACATACATATTAGGAAGAATATGTTGTCCAAAATTGAACGTTTTTTATGGATCTTTATGCAACAATGCCAATTTATATGTAAATATTTCCGTATTTAATTTTATAATGAATTTTACATATTTGGAATCGAATTAGAAAATTGGTAAATATTTGGAATTGAATTACAAAAGGACAAATGAACCAATTTTGCATATTTCGTAACATATTGAACAAAGTTTGTTTCAATAGTCATGGAAATGGTACTAGAACTTGCATCATGATAACTTGACTAAATGCTAAAATGTTGGATGCCACGGTAAAAAAAAAATTTCTAACAACATATATAATATTAAATCACACGTCTAGCAAGAAGCTAGACTAGAAATAAAAATTACAAAAACATCAATGGATTTTTCTTCGTCATGTTTGTGGGATTTTTGTACTTATTTTTGAGGGGTTTGGAAATTCTTGAGGTACTGAAATATAAATTGAGTTTGAATGCAAACTTATTAACCAAAGTCTTCATTGTTGAAATTTGTCCATTCAAATCGAATTTAGTTTAACTGAATTTATAGAAATGCAATCATGAGATGGTAATGGAATCTATTTATTGTGCTTCCAGGATCAACCCTTCGATGCTAATCACCAATGTTGGAGGTATTAACGAGATCGTAATGAAATCGTCATTGAATGGTAAACAATCAATTTTCTTTTCTTGTAGTATCAACTAGTATGAAGAACTTGCGTTGTGATAGGTGTGTAAAAATGTGAGAAAAAATAACGTTTAAACGTAACCACAAACCCAAGTATTAAATGGGACGTTGATGACGTCGTAATTTTATATAAGAGAAATGAAACTTGGACTTTGTTGATAACATTCGAAATTTTATATGATAAAACAAAATCGTTGCTAACCCGAGCATATTGGCAATTTCCTTGAGAATATTCGAATTTTCAATAAAAACGAAGCTCTTAAAAAATTCATGTTAGAACAATGATAAAAATAATCACCTTTCAAAGGGAAAAAAAACTTTAATAAAAACTAAGTACATACAAATTTAGATCCTATAAAACATTATATTTTTAATCTGATTTGACAAATTGTACATTTTGGTTTGATAACTAGTACATTATAATACAAAACTCTATTTTGAATACATTATTTGTACCAAAACACAAATAAAAATAAGCACGTGCATAATGGTATATTTGAAATTCTGTGAAATAATAAATTTTAAAAGATGTAAGAGATAAAAAAAAATTATGAGTGGATCAGATAAATAAAATAAAAAATATAAGTATAGGGATAGTATACATATAGCTAAATTTTGAGAGAGCCAAAATGTAAGTCTTCAATGTTTAAAGTGAAATTTTAAAAATTATGCATAAACTATTTGTACACAAGCTTTAAGGCATTGCTCTATACGAATTAAGGTAGGGGTGTTCAAAAAATCCGATATCCGAAAATATCCGAAATCCGATCCGTATCCAAATCCGAATAAACCGATCCGAATTCTTCTTCGGATATTCGGATCGGATCTCATCCGAATCCGAATTCCTTATTCGGATTTCGGATCGGATTTCGGATTTCATAATTTTTTTATTCGGATTGTTCGGATTATTCGGATATCCGATTAATCCGAATAAGAATTCAACTATGTTTTTAGCCCAATACTCATTAGCCAACTACCTATTATATTTTTAACTCAATATTAAAGTATATTAACACATTTTAGTCATCTAATCCTAAATAATGATACAATAATCAATTGTTGATCTAAATTAGAGATTATAATCTTCGGGTTTTATATAATTAGCTATTATATTTCGATTTGGGTTCACGTCAAATTTGTATTTTCAAATTTTATATCTTTTGTTATGATTTTAAACTTATAAAATGTTAAGAATAAAAAATTAGCAAAAAAAATTAAGAACAAAAAAATACAAAATTTTGTTATTTAGTTTATTCGGATAATTTCGGATTATTCGGATATATATCCGAATCCGATCCGAATTGAATTCGGATAGATTCGGATCGGATAGAAATATCCTTATTCGGATCGGATCGGATTTCGGATAGGGTCCTGAAATTTTCATATCCGAATAATCCGATCCGAATAATCCGAATAATCTGTTATCCGATCCGATGAACACCCCTAAATTAAGGTATAGTATGATGTAAAATACAATGTTATAGTAAAATCCAAATATACTATACGTCATGTTTATTTTTATCTAAATTTCGGTGTAAATTTCATCTAAAACGAAATCATGCGTAATAAGATACAAGTTATCGAAGCATAAATGTACAAACACATAAGCTTTCTAATAGTTTTAGTACACATTTGCTCTCCGCTACCGAACCGGTATCAACCCAAAAAACGGTACTGGTACAGGTACTTAATTTTGTCTTATTAGTAAATACCAAAAGGTACCGGTTTGATACCGAGTACCAAAATATAGGTTTTGTTTACCACTTTGATGTAACGTTTGGGACATTTTCAATATTTTATATTCTAATATAAAGATTATGAATATTGTTTATATAAAATTAAGGTATTTTTTAGTTACATCAATATTCTAGATTTACATAAACAAGTTACTTTTTGAGTTAAACAAACAAAAGAAAACACTAAAGCGGATATCAAATCGGTAAAGTATCGAAGAATCGGTCTTGATACTAGTACTGTATCGATAACAAACCGATAGATTTGGTATGGTATTCAGTACCCACTTTTTAACAAATTAGGTATCGGTATATTCGGTACCAGTACGGTACCGATCTCATCGTTAACGCCTCTAAGTGGCTAAATTGTGCAAGATTGAGCATGACAATGTAGCTCGTTTCCCTAGTAAATGACACAATTTTGTAAACTAGCCCAACACTATTTCAAATATCTTCGAGCAAAACAAATTTTCCATTCCTAACTATTTGGCTTCCCATTGTAATCTTATCTAATCTAAACCAATCCTAAGCTATTCTTAAAGCACGATAATATCCGATAAGTTTGACCCATTTAACAATTTTGTCAAACTTTTACATTTTATAACTGATGCATGATAATACAACCTAATAAATAAACATTGGATTGTTGTAAATCAACATAATATCTTATTCACATACATGACAAATCACCCTTGAGTAGATCCACTGATTAATGCATGAATATAATATCAACGTAGGATCGATGAATATAATGCACTTACTAAAATTGGACTTGGATTATCGTTCCTAAAACAACAAGCGTCAGTTGTAGTTATATAAATGTAAGCTTCGGTCTAATTCATTTGTGACTCCTTATATATAAGACCAGTTAGTTGCAACTTGAAAGAATCAACGACCATGTATAGATTACAACAAGTTTTTTTAACTCGCGTGTTGCGGCAGGATAGTACGATCACGTTAACATGGTAAAGGGTACGTTTGTAAATGTTGTAACCTCATGTTAAGGGTACGTTTGTAAATGTTTTAACCAACGTCAAAATTCCTTATGCTCATTGCTCCTGTGACACTAACATGAGTATGTCTCGCACGTACATTGCGGCATAAACATGAACCAACATTAAAATTAACGATGATCTCGTTAAAATAGTTCATAGCAAAGAATATAAAATAATTTATTGAAAACAAAAAAAGGTAATTTAAAAAAGAATATAAAAAGCAAAAGAAACTTAAAAAAAAAGTAAAGAGAAAAAGATCAAAAAGCAGCAACCGGAGGTTGGGCCGTGAGTCGAACTATAGTTGTCACCGTAGGAGTTGAATCTCTTACCACCAGGGCCAAATCACAGGATATCTTTAAGAATTAAGACCCATCTATAAAATTGTTTATCTAAGAGTAAAATACGTTAAAATGAATAAAAAATTAATAAGAATTCCACCAACACTTGCTATTAAGTATACATATAATGATATATTTAGCTTGATTGTCAAATCGTAAACAATGTGTAAACAATGTTTTTGTTCATAGATCATTTCATGAGACAGATTATATCCACTAGCCTTTACAGTTTTTTTGTTTCTAATCACTAATATTATGTATATCATTCAAGGGTCTTTTTATAACCTTAAACAAGCTTCTCATGCAATGGTACCGACAGTTTGTAGCCTATATCTACTATAAACTTTCATAATAGTCATTCCAACTCTTCATAGTTTATATGTTGATATAAGCGTGCATGATACATCTTCCACTTACTCTATGTGGATGATATTTTTTACAAGCTCTTCTAATAAGTTAATACGTCATATTATCACTTCTTTGAATATCGTGTTTGCAAAGCGTGACTTAGGCCATCAACTGTATCTTTTGGGTATGACTGCTACTCTCAAACATGGTATACGTACTTGAGACATTTAGATCTTAAAAATCTTTAGTTGCACACCGACTATTACTCTTGTTGATAACAATGCGAAAGTCGGTCTTACGGCCACCCAAGTTCAAGGCATCTGATTATATCGTTGTTCTGTTGGTGCTTTACAATACTTAACATCCTCTAAACCAAGCAACTCTAATGTAGTTTAATAAGTTTGTTTATACATGCATGATCCACTAGAACCACACTTCAAACATATTCTCTGTTACATTAATGACGCCTTATATCATGGGATACAACTATATGGATCATTTTTTTTTTCATCTCATAATCTATTCATACTAGATGCGTGTCTAGTTCTGAGTATGGTATGTTCTTATGTGATAACTTGTTATTTGTCTTCCAAGACTTAGTCTATTGTCTCTTAGTCGCTCTAGTACTAAAGCTAATATCACAGCGTTGCCACCGTTGTTGCCAAGACTTGCTAGATACATATTCTACTTCTTGAGCTTTATTGTCCTTTACTTCATGCATTCCTTTTCTACTTTGTCAATGTTAGTGTCTCTCTATGTGTCCGCGAACCAAGTAAAATATCAATGTACCAAATCTATTTGCTGTTCAAAAAAAATGTACCAAATCTATTAAAATTAACATTTAATTTATTTGTGAAAAGTGATGATGTGTTAGCTTCATATATTCTTCATATTCAACCAGCCTCCCAATAAGTTGACATCCTCACCAAAGGTTTAGCTTCATCCTTGTTTATAGTTTTTGCTCTAGTTTAGATTTTCATCTTGCTCTCATTCAAACTACATGGGTATATAAATATTATATAATTATATATATTTGGTTTGTCGGTTTCTACAAGGCAGTTAGACTATTTCTTAGTTATGCAATTAAAATAGCTCAAATTGCAAAATGATCCTCAAAGTATCTATACATGGCTTGTCTATTCATGGATATAGATGTAAAGTAGAATTTAAACAAGTGTGTGTTTTGTTTTGTTTTCTTTATGAATCTTTTTTTACTAGATTTCATCCTTATTTTATTGTTTAAGTATGCATACACTATATCAAGTTTTTTTTTCCTTCCTTTTGGTTTAAATGTATACAATCAGTTTATAGGGTTTGGCTTGCAATTCTAGTACAAAAAAGTTCAAAAAAAGCGGTTCATATACTTTTTAAAACGGTTGACATAGTAAACCGCAATAAAAGAAAAAATAAGTTCAAAATTTTTTGACAAAAACAGCGGTTTTTAAAATTTTAATTTTTTATTTAAATTTTGAACCGCCTTATTAGGTTTATTATTATAAATATATGTATTAAGTGTATTAACAGCCTTATTAGATATATTATTTAAATTTTAAGAACCGTCTTATTAGGTGTTAATATTTTAATATTGTAGGAACCGCCTTATTAGGTGTTTTCATAGCTTTTAGATTAATTATATATTTTTTTGAACAGCCTTATTAGGTATTGAAAGGTTATCTCAAAACTATATTTTTTAAATTTTAAAATTGAAATCAATAAATATCATATCACTCATATTTAATCTCATTCAATCATCCCAATTAAGTCATCATTCTTCATTCATTCGAATCCCCCATATTCCAGATTCAAGAAGTTATTTCTTATTTTTATTTACTCCGTGGATTTTTAAGGTAACATAAATAATTATTTATTTTTAATCTCATTTAGATTATTCATTAAATATTGACATACATTCATTTAGATATGAAAACCTTTTAGTTTTTACCCGTCTGAAATTAATCTATTAGAGATTAATTTTGGATAGTCTCTTTTTCAGGGTTGTTTTTTTTATTGTTCTATCTCATTAGTATGTATATACGTTTTAACGGGTTGATTGTTTTGAAAACTAACGATTTCTCTTTACTCTATCGAGTTTGCTATTTAGCAACCTTGAGGAGTTAAAGGGAAATGTTGTCGGTTTTCTAAACAATCAAACGGTAACGTATATATATGATATAGAACAATTAAAAAGTGGGTTAGGATCCATCACCTTAGATTAAGTTTGTATATTTAATTCACATCATATATGCTAGTTCAAGTTATATATATATTCTTTGTTTGTTTATTGATTTAAGATGGATCGTAACGATTGGATGTACGGAACTATACGTACCAGCAAGAGATTTGTCATGGGTGTGCAAAGTTTTCTTAAGACTGCTCAAGAAGATCGTGTGAAAAAAGGAAACGAATCCATTCCGTGTCCTTGTATGGAATGTAAAAATTTTACTGAATTCAAGGAAATAAAAGAAATCGAATATCATTTGTTTAGAAATGGATTTATGTTTAATTATACTTGCTGGTCAAAACACGGGGAATTAATTAGAAGTAGTAGCACAACATCAATTAATTTAGACGCTAATTATAGTGACAAGAACATTGATCCCCATATTTATGATGATAGATATAGTTTAAATGAGGGGAATGATAATATAAAAGACATGTTCAATGATTTGGAACCTAATTTATATGACAATGATCAAGAAAAACTAGAACAGATATTTGCCGATTCAGAAAAACCGTTGTATGTTGGTTGTGAAAAATTTTCTAAGCTTAGTGCTGTGTTGAAATTGTTTAACTTAAAGTCAAACTATGGATGGAGTGATAAAAGTTTTACATGTCAATTAGAGTTATTACATGACATGCTTCCCAAATACAATGAGTTACCCGTATCCGTATACCAAGCTAAGAAACTAATGTGTCCAATGAAATTAGAAGTTGAAAGAATACATGCATGTCCAAATGATTGCATGTTGTATAGAAAGCAATTCGAAAAAACTCATAAGTGTGTTACATGTGGTGAATCGCGGTACAAACGCAAAAAGGAAACTGAAGAATACGATGATGATGTGACAAAAAGTGGACCACCAGCTAAATTATTGTGGTATTTCCCCATTATACCGAGACTAAAACGATTATTTGCTAATCCTAAAGAATCAAAGTTGTTGCGTTGGCATTCTGATGACCGTAAGGATGATGGAAAGTTAAGACATGTTGCGGATTCACCTCAATGGAGAAATATTGACGATGATTTTCCTGATTTTGGCAACGAAGCTAGAAATATACGATTTGGTCTTAGTTCAGACGGTATCAATCCTTTCGGAAACATGAGTAGTCGTCATAGTACCTGGCCAGTTCTTTTATGCATATACAATCTTCCACCATGGTTATGCATGAAAAGAAAATATATAATGATGTCATTGTTAATTCAAGGTCCAAAACAACCTGGTAATGACATTGATGTTTATTTGTCTCCTTTGATTGATGACCTTAAAATCTTATGGAACCCAGGGGTAGATGTGTATGATTCTTATGTAAAGACGAACTTTAAGTTGCGAGCCATGATTTTTTGCACAATAAGTGATTTTCCAGCATATGGTAATTTGTCAGGATATAGTACAAAAGGTAAACAGGCTTGTCCTATATGTGAAGACGAAACAAGCTCTATAAGATTAAAACATTTCAAAAAAACAGTGTATATGGGGCATCGACGATTTCTTTCGCGAAATCATCATTATCGAAGACTTGCAAAAGAGTTTGATGGAAATACCGAGTTCAGAATGGCTAGGAAAGAATTTGATGCATATAAACGAGTAGAAAATATAAATACAATTTTGGGAAAAAGAACCCGTACAAAGATAGAAAGCAACTGGAAAAAGAGGTCAATTTTTTGGGATTTACCTTACTGGAAAAGTCTAGAAGTTCGACATTGCCTAGACGTTATGCATATCGAGAAAAATATTTGTGATAGTTTGTTGGGTTTACTATTGAATATTCCTGGAAAAAGTAAAGATGGGATTAATGTTCGTAAAGACATGAAAGAAATGGGTATACGTAAAGAGCTTGCCCCTATTGAGAGAGCCAAGAGTTTTTATCTTCCACCTGCATGTCATACCATGTCAAAAGAAGAAAAAATAAAGTTTTGTCAATGTTTGCACGATATTAAAGTTCCATCTAGCTATTCTACAAACATTAAAAGGCTGGTGTCGATGAAAGATTGTAAATTGCTTGGTATGAAGTCTCATGATTGTCATGTTTTGATGACGCATATGATTCCTATTGCAATTCGCGGATTGTTACCGGTGGAAGTTCGTCATACAATCACAAAACTTTGTTTGTTTTTTAACATGATTCACTCAAAGGTTATTGATCCCGAAGTGTTGGATAGTTGGGAAAAAGATATTTATATTACCCTATGTGAACTAGAGATGTACTTTCCACCGTCTTTTTTTGATATAATGGTTCATCTAGTATCTCATATCGTAAAAGAGATAAAGGCATGCGGTCGTGTATTCCTACGATACATGTACCCTTTTGAAAGATATATGAGTGTGTTAAAAGGTTATGTGAGAAACCGTAATCGACCCGAGGGTAGTATTGTTCAAGGGTATACTTCTGAAGAGGTGACCGAATTCTGCACAGGTATATATTGATATCACAACCTTCGTAGTATTTTATTTTTATTTTTTATTATCAATCAAATTGAAATATTTGATGTATCTACAGGTTACTTAGAAGGTCTCAAAAGTATTGGTGTTCCAAAATCTCGTCATTGCGGTCGACTTGTAGGTGTTGGAGTAGTTGGTATGAAATTAATTACCCCGTCGGCTCACGAGGTACAAATTGCTCATTTTACAGTTCTACAACATATGACATGTATTGATCCGTATGTTAATGAACACATGCACGTATTGCGGTCCACACATCTAAACAAGTCAGATAATTGGTATACCAAACAACATAATAAGAGGTTTTCTGAATGGTTAAAGAACAAGGTGAACAAAACGTATGGTCAACCAAATATTGATAAAACTGTGGAGATGTTGGGGAATGGTCCAGATTTTAGAGTAATATCTTACCAAGGGTATGATATTAACGGATATACATTTTACACTAAGAATCAAGATGATAAAAGTGCAACACAAAATAGCGGGGTTACACAAACAGCCTCAAGTACATCGGGCGATAGAATGACAATCGCCAAAGAATCGTATTTTGGTGTTATACAAGAAATTTGGGAGTTGTCTTATTCATCATTCACAATACCTTTGTTTAGATGTAAGTGGGTCGATAATCACAAAGGTGTAAAAGTAGACGAACATGGTTTTACACTTGTGGATCTTACAATAGATGCATATAAATCAGAACCATTCATTCTCGCAACTCAAGCCACACAAGTATTTTATGTCAAAGACCCTAGCAAACCAAGATCCCATATAGTGTTGCAAGGCAAACGACGTATTCTTGGTGTTGATAACGTTGATGATGAGGAAGAATACAACCAATTTGATGATCTACCACCATTTTCCATTGGTATTCAACCCGATAACGACTGCACTGTCGTTGGCACGTCATACTTACGATCTGACCACGAAAAAGGGATATTCATTGATAAATCAGGATATAGTAAATAATCATGGTTTGGTATAATCATATGTATATATATTATTTCTATAAAATAATCAAGTTTAAAATGATTTAGTAATAAAATATTAACTTACGCAGGACAAACAATGATAAATACAAGAGACGTGTTAGACAAGCTCACTATTGGTGTATCATTTGATAAATCAAGGTTTGTTTTGATTACATTTTTATACCCGTGTAAATTTTTTAATTTATATAGAGTTCGCCCCCTAAAATAGTTATTTTCACCCCAACCCCCGTTAAGTTTGGGGTTGATCGAGAATATTTTTTTTTGTTGATTTTTTAAACTTTTTTTTGTTTAAAATTAATAGTTAATGTCTTGATAAAAAAATATTATGTTAATCTTAAAAAATTGACAACCTAGAAACTTGAAATCTAAAGTAAAAAACCATATTAAGGGTTGAACAAATACAGCGGCTGTCATTTGGGGATAGTAGTTTCACTTTTTCATCGGCGCTCAAAAATCCCGCCACTCCGCCGCGAGAATACTCGATTGAAATCTCCAATTTGGATTTTGCTGTTTATCTAACTTCAAAGTGCAGAGACAATTAGGAATTTTTTTTGGAAGAATAGGTCATGATTTGTTCACTATCATCTGTTCGTTGAAGGTAATCGTTAAAAATCCACTTATATTCATACTACTTGAGTATTAGTGCAGTTATTTATCAGTTCTTTTTTGCCCTAATTTTGCTAATTTACACATTTTGGCCTCATTTTCCTTAAGTTTTCTGCTCAAGTTAATTATTTTGTTGTTCATCGGTGTTTACTATCCTGTTTAATGCATTAACCGATTTGTCTTTTTGTTTTGTGTTTGTTGGGGTAACATTTCTATTAGTTTTTACTTACCGAGCATTTTATCAAGATTACAGAACCTAGAACTTCTATATGGATTTTGGGTTTCGTTCCACCAGGTTTGATATTTGTTTGATGTTGATGCCATTACAGAACAAGGAGTTGTTTTTAAAAGCCTGAAGAGGTAGAGCTACTAATTCTGGAGTCTTGATTTTGAATTTGTGAATTATTCACCTACTTGTGAACTGTTTGTAGATGTTATGGGGCTTAAGACTACTTTCCCTACTTTCGTTGGCAAGGCATGTTCATTTTCCCTTCCCAATATAATTGTGTTTTAGATCTTCAGTATGTTAGAAGCCATCAAGTAGAAATTACAATATATTATTATTAAAGAATTTGAAAGTAATTGTAATCTACTCTCAAATTAATTCATCTGCGATCTTTAGAAACTTTTCTTATATATTTGCTTGATTGTTAGGGCTTGGGAGTTTATACATACACAATGTTGTGCCTCTAATCTGCTAGCCTTTTCTGATTTATATATGACTGAAGAGGATTCATGTGTCTCAACTTGACTTTGTGGAATCGAACTCGATCACTCTGGTGTAAGTTCATCGCTTTGTGAGTGACTTATCAAGCAAGTTTTTTTAATTCATCTCTAATTTGTTTTTAGATTATTAGTGGACATATGCAAGATACTCAATCTATTACTCAACTCACTTCAGGTTAAGAATAAAAGGAGTGCAAGTAGTTGTCTTACCTCATATGGACTGTAGTGGGTTGCTTGGGTGTCTTTACTCTGAGTGATATTGTGAAAAAGGTATTTTATTCTTATTGTTTTTGTGGAAGTTCATTTATATACCACCAACTGTTTTATCATCATCTACTAGGAAGGAAAGAATAGAATGATATAATGAATGATCAAATAGGGCTTGCTTGCAATCATTATTGAATTCGTTT
The DNA here is from genome assembly GCA_025506415.1 of Flaveria robusta. Lineage (NCBI taxonomy): Eukaryota > Viridiplantae > Streptophyta > Magnoliopsida > Asterales > Asteraceae > Flaveria > Flaveria robusta. The sequence goes on along the minus strand of CM046468.1, from coordinate 11,641,259 downwards.
TTGTATTTATGTTTATAGTATTCACCTATAAAAATGTCCGAAAAGAAAAAGAGGGGAGTATCGAAATGTAAAAAGAAAGTCTTACATCCTAATGATTTCAAAGTTGAGTTTAATGCGCACGGTATAGCAATTGGTGACAATGCAGCCCAATTTATGTCTTGGATTGGTGTAGAATTTAAAAAAAAGATTACGTACGATAAAGTCGCTAAAGATGTAGACACTAAACTGTACAATGATATTTGGGAATATGCAAAGGTATTGTATTACTTTCTTCTTTATAATTTTAAAGAATAAAATTGTTATCTTTTTGTTTAACTTCTAATTCTAAATATGTAGGAATCATGGAAAATACCAGACGACCATGGAAAAGAAGTCACTTTATTAAAGGGGAAGACTATAATGAAAAACTTTCGTCACACTCTTAAAGTTAACTATATTGATAAAAATAAAACACCTTTTCAGGATTACGATTATCTTGACCAAAAACCTTGGGAATCTTTTGTTGCACGTATCAACAAAAAAGAGTGGAAGGTTATATATGAATTATCTATTTATATATTTGTTATTATTATTAATATTTACATTCTTATATATTATAGTTATTATTAACACTTATTGTAATATTTTATGAAGGAGAAAAGTCAAATGGCAAGTATTAATGCAAAGAAAAATGTTGATCCTGCGCGTGTAGGGCGTTGTGGATTTTCAGGTTTGGAGCCTAAAGTTCCAAGCAGATGGAATCAACTTGTTTCAAGTTATCCACACCTGTCTGGTCTTCAAAGCGATCGTTCGAAAAGATATGCAGTTAGTAGAGCGTTTCTCAATCCAATAACAAATTTATTTGAAATTGGACCAGACAAACAATTAGATGGTGAATTGAAAGGAACACTTAAAAGTTTGGTGAGTATTTAAATAATAATTGTATATATTTATACCAATTATATTTTTAGCTATGATATATTTTTTAACAGTATCTAAAAGAAAAAGAGATGAGAGAAGATGGTTCTTATAATCATTCTACAAAGGATGTGGTTACAGAGGTAATCGGGAAGGGACGCCAGCATGGAGGGCGTACACGATTATTTTCTGATGTGATTGGTCCTACAAAATGCTTATTTCCTGACTTAAAAAGAAAGAAAAAGAAGAGTGAGGCTGTACAAAATACGGTTGCCGAGTGCCCTGGTATTCATGGTTCGAGCCATACGTCCGGTAGTTCGTACAACGTTGTACGAGAAATCAAGGTAATATATTCTTTTAATTGAGGTGATAATCATCATTAAGTACTAACATGTTTGCAGTCTGTTCAAAAATGTGAACTTCTAGGGCCTGACGGCCAAGGCGGTCTTATGGTTATAGCTAAGGGTCGAGTTCATCCTACTCCTGATAGGACTCTACATGGGCGCCCAATGATAGATAGTTTTGTGAAGGTTCAGGTGGATAAAGTTGAAGATGGTTGTACTTTGATTCCTCTTTTGCCTGAGTCTTGTATTCCTGATGAAGTAGAACATTTAGGGGATGCAAAAGGATGTTTTATTCAGTGGCCTATGAAATCAATAAAGGTATCTTTTCATATAAATAAAAATTATATGGTTTATAGTGTTTGGGTTGTTGTGTTCTCATAATAGATAATAATGTTAGTTATAGTAGCTAGTCGACATGACCCATTTTGAATATGTTTATAAACTGACCCATTTTGATCATATAATATATATATATATATATATATATATATATATGTATGTATGTATTTATGTGTGTGTGTGTAAACGTGTTTTTATTTGACTCGTTGATTCTTTTAAGATAATACTGTATAGGATTTGAAGTTTTGAAGTTAACGTCTAAAGGAGATGGAGAAGTCTAAAACTATATGGCTCATTGGTTAATGCTCTTTGCTTACATTGCTCTTGTTACTCTTGTTACACTTGTTATTTTTGTTACATTGCTCCTTGGTTAGGTGCTCTTTGGAATTAATGTATATATGGCACTTTGGTTTGTTACGGATGTATATTTTGATTGGTTTTTTTCGGGTAGACATGTATATATTAACCTTTTACAATTATGCTTTTTATTGGTTTATAAATTTGTGAATCATGATCGTATGATTTGGTAATTACTTGGTAAGTATATGAATGCTACTAAAAACAGCTGCCATCAAAAATTATAAACTTCTTAAAAGTACCAAAAACAGCCCTGGATGGCGATATAAAATACGAATAAAAACAACCATGGGTGATCAAATACAGCTCTGGGACAACTAAAAAATAAACTAATAACAGCTATCATAGTGACCAAAAACAGCTATCCATAATGACCAAAACCAACTACAAGATTTTTTTAATTATTTAATTTTTGAGTTTCATTTATACCGGTTATATAACAAAAACAGCTCCATAATAAACAGCTCTTCATGAACCGCCTTATTATGCCTAAAAACCGCCATTTTTGCTCTATAATTTTGTACTAGTGCAAATTGATAAATGTTATGGGTATTTAACTAATAGGAAAATTTTTAATACTAAAGGAAAACCAAAATGAACATCGATACAATACGTGAAGTTTAAGAGAATTTAAGAGATGTGGATCTTTTTCTTTCTTTTTCACCCTCCTTTTAATGTGGGGTATTCATTTTTTTTTTCTTTTATTTATTTTTTAACGTTTTGTTAAATTTAATTTATTTTTATATGTTCGTTTAATGCTATGAATGTGATCCGCTGGATGCCTATATATATATATAAGATATTATTATTTGTTTTAGTTAAATTCTTTTAGCTTTTTTTGGTTTTTATTAAATTTTGAACTTAGTATTAAGGATAGTATATCTTCGGTTCCTTTTGTTTTTAATTTCACTTTCACAACGGGGTTACTATCCACATTTCATATAGATGTTATCTAACATTCATTTGGCGCAAAGCATGGATCCCCGCTGCGAAACGCGGTCTTATTTTGCTATTTTATGTTTAATCTCTTTAGGGTTAAACCTATTAGAGTTAGGAGTCACTCTCTATGTGTGTGTGTGTACTCATGACACACTAAAATATACAAACTTTCATTATATATTGAGAAAACCAATAGCTATGTGAAAACCAAAGAAAACCACGAAAATTAATAATATAATTCATAATTTTTTTATTATTTTAATTGTTAAAATGTTATTTAAGTATTTGGTACATGTTTGTTGAGCTTACATACGAGAATGAAGAGTTTTACGTATACATAACACTATGTTAAATGAAAAATGATTACATATGCGTAACCTATATGTGACGTATATGTGAAAACAATGTTACGTTTTCCATTTGATCCATACCCTTATTTATATATACTCACACATATATATAAATGGTAGTGATAAAAAAAATTATAAATTATGTGGCCGGTTCCATTCGTTTTCTCTAGTTTTTCTATAACATTATGGTTTTCTTAGGATATCTCCCCTATATATATATATAATTCTTAACCTTATAAAAAATAATATTTCTAGTTGTAACACGTCCATACGATAATGAAATACATCTAAGTAACCTTATTCAACAATATCCTTTAAAGTTTTCTACTTCCAAATCCATTCAATTTCCTCGTGTAACTACATGTCATAGTTAATAATTGAACTTTTATCAAAGTTCAGTGGCTACCTTTTGCTTCAGAAATTGATTTGTGGGTTAAAGTGTTTCATACCCCTTTAAGAATGTGAAAACACTGAAAAGACTAATGGAGAAGTACATAAAAAGGTGAAAAAGTAAGAAAAATATAATGTGGTTATTCTCATGTGTTGATGTAGGGCAAGAGTGTTGTTAAACATATCATCTCTCTCACAAACTAGGTGGGTCCACCTCTCGGTTAAAAAACTATATAATCTCCTTTTAAGATGAGAGTCACTTTAGTAGAGATGTACGTTTAACCACACCTATGTAATAATTATTCTTGGTGTTGAGTATAGTACGGCCAAAATGCAATAATATTGCTGACTTTGCATAGGACGTTTTGTCCATCCCACATCAGATTTGCATTCTTACCTCCACCACCACACCCACCCACCTTTTGTATGCTTAAATGTTGAGCCACCCCACTCCACAAGAAAATAGATTGAGTTGATGTTTTTTGGGTTCATATAGCCAAATTCTATCACACTCTTCCAATATTAAAGAACATTCATAGGGGAGATTGTACTTTAAAACATAGGTAGTAGTATTTCTCAGAGAACATAATGGTTGAAGAAGTAAGTATCATTATTGATCACTATGCATACTTTCAAGCACTTCTCTACATTCTTATAGAGAATAATATTGGTTGTTTAATGCATAATAATGTATACCCAGTGTAATGACATTTTTAATATAGTTGGTTTGAATGTTTCAGGAGAAGAAAGATGAGAAACCAAAGGAGGAAGAAGATAAGAAGAAAGAAGAAGATGTTTTGGAAGAAGTTGTGTTGAAGGTTGATATGCATTGTGGGGCTTGTGCTAGAAAAGTTGCAAGATCCTTGAAAGGATTCCAAGGTCATTCTTTTAATCACTAGTCCTCTTATTAAACTATTTTTAGTTAATCACACTTTACTCTTTACGTTTACGTTAGAGGAAAGATTATCACCATCTTACCCTCGTAGACCCTACAAATGTATACTAATAGTTATACTATAAGCAGGATTTTACTAAAAATGTTTGTTTGTTCAATTAATCACACTTTACTTATACTATCTTTTATTTAAATATATTTGAGTAACTTGAAGTTACATTAAAGTAATAAAGTCTTCTAACTTCTCTTTGATTATATGAAAATGTACCAAATTTTATAAGTTTATGTTGTAGCATGTTATGATTAATTAGTTAAATTAGTTAGTGAGATCGAGTATGTATTTCGAGCAGGTGTCAAAGAAGTAATGACGGATTGCAAGGCGAGCAAGGTGGTCGTGAAAGGAAAGGAATTAGACCCTAACAAACTAAGCGAAAGGATTCAAAAGAAAAACGGTCGAAAAGTTGAGATCATATCCGCGGTACTCACCAAACCCCAGGAGCCCGAGCCCGAGCCGGAGAAAAAACAACAGCCCGAAGAGCCAAAAGAGGAAAAGAAAGAAAAGGTTATTATTATTATTATTCCTTTAAAACTCTAACCACTTATATTTGTTACTCTATAGCATCAATCATTGAAAGATTAACACAAAGATAATGATTAAAAGTGGGACCAAATAATACCTGTGAAATTTATTATTTAATCTACTGGGATGTTTACTGTGCAACTTGTGATCACTGGCACTATGTTTGTGGTGACTAGAAAGCTACATAACAAAGTGCGGTAATAGTATTAACAGAATGAAGGGTCATAAGGATGATACCCACAACTCATGTGGTACAGTTATCGATGTGAGATGATGTGATAAAAAAAATAGTTCATACTCCATAACATGATTGACAATATCTTCATTCTTCACTAGATAAAACAAAATGCATCAAAGAGTCTTCATTTTGTGATATCTATGAAAAACCATACAAAAACCTATCCTACGATGAGTGGTCCTTGATCTCTCCGTTCATGACTGTAGTATAGACGTTATGGATCGTACATTGTGGATGATGTTCGGCTTTTAATAAACTTAGCAAAGTATTTCTTTAGGCGTATGTGTCGTTGTTAGCCATGATATATCTTAAGTTTACTTTTTATCTTAGGTGCGTTTTAGCTTTTTAAGTGTTTGTTTAGTATTAATGTGTGTTTTTATTATTAGGTATGTTACTACTTTAGTCTTAGAGATTGTTGTACCCCTCATGTGCATTTGTTTCCTCCGCTATGAATAAATTACATTATGATGCAAGTTATTGCTTCATGCACGTTTTCTGTAATTTTTTTTCTTTCCAAGAAAAGGAAGGTTATTTTTGAGTCGGGGACTCTCTGAGGTCTTTTCTCTTTATACAATGAGATAAAAGTAAGATTTGTTATCACTACATCCTTCGTATATCGTACTATTGAGTGATTTTGGCTGCATATATTTGTTTGTTATGTTGTCCTGGATGCAAAAACTGAGAATTGGCACACTTATCAATGTGAAAAATAAAAGTTTCATTCTTTTAACTCCTTCAATTCATCCTCTATACCCTACTTTGACATCATCTTCATCACCAAATAAACAAAACACATCAAAAGACTTGAATTTGATAAAGTTTGCCACTTTTTACACTATATGAACCCTAAAATCATTTATAAAAGTGAACAAGATGCATTGTAAATGGTATGTGACAGGTACATATCACCCAAAAAGACAAGAGTGAAAGCTGTCATTTACAAGATAACACACAACTTGGTGATCGTACATAAAATGTTGGACCAGATGATATTACCTTTTGTTCATGTGTTTGATATCACCATCCACTTGCATCCATATATTTGAATGCATGCTTCTTGGACTATCCATATTTTCCATGCGAATCTATCTTGGATTCAATGGATCCATCAGTGACCCCACACCATAGAATGATCACACTCGGTGAATTTCCGTAATTATAAAAGGAAAAATTCTTAAAATGTTTCCTTTCTCCCTTATTTTCTTTAAAATGTCCCTCAAATAATTTCTTTTCAACGTGTTCCCTCCAGACAAGAGGCCGACGCCTTCTTAGACAGGAGGTGGCGCTTGTATAGCAGACCACTCAAAATCATACATGTGTTCCTTTATGGTGTTGGGCACCTCCAGAGCACGGCCGGGCACCTCTGCAGCGTGAGCGGACGCCTCCACAGAACATGTTTACGATTTTAAGTGGCTAGGAGCCCGCTAACAGTCTAAAGAGGCACCGCCGCACAGAAAATCTGGGAGATATTTTGAGCGACTTTTAAGTCAAAAGAGACATTTTGGGAATTTATCCATTATAAAATGCATGTTGTTAGTGACTAGTTTTAGAAGTTGATTAATATGACATTTAGGTTTTATCTTTTGGCAGTCACCTCCTGTTGTAACGGTGGTGCTTAAGATGTCGATGCATTGTGACGCGTGTGCACAAGGTTTACAAAGAAGGATTCGGAAGATCCCAGGTAAATATTTTCGATCAAACAATGTTGTTGTCTATGGCGGCTCAACATTTTGAGAGGGCTAAAGCCGATTCAAAAAATGACCCTTTTCATAAAAAATAAAAAATAAATAAAGTTTAATCTAAACATGTGGGAATATGAGGAAATTTTTTCGTATACGATTAGATTTTAAAAATTATAAAGTTAGTTTAAATTTATATGTATGTTGCATGTTTGGTCCCTGAACTCAAATCTCGTTAGTTTGTTTGAAATGCATAAATCCTAACGGGATTAAACGTTGGAGACCAAACGTGCAACATAAACACAAAAGTTTTAAACTAACTTGGCAATTTTAAAGTTCCGGAGACCAAATGTGTAATTTCGTCCAACCATGAGGACTATTTATGCAGCTTTCTCATTTTTAAAAATGAAAAAGAACATAAAGATAAATGAACAAGAAAATTCAAGAGGTTGGGAGCTTAGGGAGTTGTGATTGGAGAGGATAATCAAATGCGACTCGGATGTAGTCAATAACGGTCCCTTAAATAAATAGCATATTTTTATATAGTCGAGCCACCCTTTTAGTGTAACCATTAGCGATATTATGAAAGTACTTATAAAATGTTGACATGTTAATGTAGGTGTTGAGTCAGTGAAGACAGAGTTAGCCAAAGAACATGTGGTAGTGACCGGTGTGCTTGAGCCCGAGAAGTTAATGAACGACGTAATCAAGAAAACACGAAAGCAAGCTTCCTTGGTAATAAAAGAAGAGAAGAAAGAAGAAAAGAAGGAAGATGAGAAGAAAGAGGGGAAGAAGGAGGAAACACAAGAAGCAAAAAAGGAAGATGATATGAATATAGAAACCAAAAGGAATGAATATTGGCCTCCAAAGTATTATATGGACTATTCTTATGCACCTCAAATGTTCAGTGATGAGAACCCTCATGCTTGTTTGTTAATGTAAGGTCACAAGAATGATGATGATCGGTATATTGACAATGTATTACGTGTTCTAGCTTCATTGTTCTATTAAGTAATGCAAGTAATTTTGTGTTCAATAAATGTTTCAACTTATGGTGACTTTATGGCCCTATATGATTAATTGATTTGTCCTTTACAACTTTATTACAAGCAATAACCGAGGACACGTTTTTAAATGTTCAAGTGTTCAACGCTTGTGGATTCAACAGGTCCTTTATGAGCAATCAATGATATTACGAGTTAGACTTTAGACTTTTACCCTAAGAAATTCAACGTATATGTGGATAAGCTTAAGAAAAAGTCACTAGAGAATTGAATGTGATAAAAAATAATTAATTTTGACATTCATCTCATTATTGTTTCCGTTGACTAGACATTATTTCGTATAAGTTAGGGGTTGTTTGTCAACTTCTAAATACGTAAGTGTTTAATCATTAAAAGTTTTGAACCATTAATCATTGAACCAGTAATAGGTATGAATCATTAAAGAATAGTATATTGCTTAACTATTCAGAGACAAATGTCTGAACAATTAAGATAAAAGCTCTTAACCATTCAGACTTAGTATAATGTTTAACCATTCATGGGCAAAAGTGCTTAACCATTCAGAAATCTGCTTACGAAACAAACACTGTGAACCATTAAATGCTGAATCATTCAGACATTTGAATGGTTAAGAGACAAACAAACAGTCTTTTACTCTTGACTGGTTTATGTTTATATATTGTAAACACAATTATAATGAAACGGACTTAGGTTCTGCACATTACCTTATTTCTCTCTCTTCTTATCCTTCATGTTGTCAGCACCCTCTATTAAGGGTGTAAACCAGTCGAGCCGAGCCGAGCTCGCTTAGGCTCGAGCTCGATATCTGAAGCTCGGGCTCGAGCTCGTATAGTAATCGAGCCGTAATGTGAGCTTGAGTTTGAGCTCAAGCTCGTATAGTAATCGAGCCGTAATCGAGCCGTAATCCCGAGTAACTTGCGAGCCGGCTTGACTCGTTTACACCCCTACCTCTAATCAACCGACCCATCATTCTCACTAACTCGTTAAAGTTTCCTAAAATCAATCTCAAGCTCATTTTTTGGATGGCCAGTCTTCCAATTAGGCCACAAGAACGTATTTACTTAATATTTTAATTGTATATAGTAGGGGCGGACATACCAATGAGGGAGGGGTAGCATGCTACCACTCAACTTTTTACGCGTATTGTAAAAAAAATTATGTTTTATGTTTTTTGTAAAAAAAAAATTTTATGGTTTTACGTTACCCCTGAAAAAGTTCTATGTTATCCCTAAAAGAATTTTAAACTCAAAACTTTATAGAAAGTTTTAAATTTTATAAAAATTAGTCTAATATATTATAAAAAATATTACCTTTTATAAAACATTAATAACAAATTAACCCAATTACACAAAATCCCAATAAAAAGCCCAAAATTTAATTAAGCCCAATTAATTTTTAAAAGCTCAAATTCAAAAACCCAATTAACTTAAAAACACCATAGCCCCCCCCCCCCCAAAATCCCAACCTTGCTCCTTGCGGACTTGCTCCCTGCTCGAGTGTTGTTGTTGGCTTCTGCTGCTGTCGAGTGGTGTCAAATCCTACTATTGCAGCGGTCGCCGGTCTGCTGTTGTTGCTGCGAACCTTGTGGGCTGCGACCACCGCCCTCCGCCTTCTTTCTAGGCTTCTGCTGCTGCTTCTTCTTCAAGGTATACTTTCTAGTTTCTAGGCTTTTTTTTAATTTATAATATTTAAGTGTTATTTGTAAGATTTAAGAATAGAAGATTGATTAATGGTTATTTGATTTAATTTTTAGGGTTTATTGGCAATTAGGGATTTGTATTGAAATTAGAGATTTGAATTGTATTATGAATTAAAGATTGGGTTAATAGATTTAAATACTCCCAACTATTGAGAATTGGCCGCTGCCACCCTCAAGTATCATTTTGGCGAATATAACTCCCAAGTAAAAACTTTAGTGTCTGTATCACCAAGATTTGATATTGAAATAAAGATTTGATATTAAAATTTTATGAATTTGAATTGTGTTATTTCTAATTCAATTTGTAATCTTATTGTGTTATTTGTTATAAAATTAAGGATTTGAATGATGAAAAAACAAGCTTTTATTGGCAATTTTTTTAAAAGAAAATTTCAAGAGGAGGATATTGGTTCTATAATAATGATGATATTGGATCAACAACTTCTTTGAGTTCAATACCCTCGGTGTTTCAATTCCTTCGGGTTCAATTCCTTCGATCCCAAATGGATTTTATATGAATGATCTTTCTTCGAACCCCTTTGATAGGCCTCCTATTGCTAGTTATCATCTTAATCAAACGGATAACATAAGAAGACAATATCTTGTTAAAAAGGCTTTTCAACCACGAAATCATAAATTTCCATTCAAAGAGTATTCTAGTGGGCAAAGACGTTTTAATGTAAAATGGTTTGATGCATATCTGTGGTTAGAGTATAGTACTAAAGTGGACAAAGCCTATTGCTTATATTGTTATTTGTTTAAAGAAAACGTTGGCAATCAAGGTGGTAGAGATACCTTTTCAAGTACAAGTAAAGGGTTTTGTAATTGGAGTAAAACGGGTGTCTTAAAAGACCATATTGGATCATTTAACAGTCATCATAATAAAGCGATGCAAAAATGTGATGATCTTTTGAAACAAAAACAATATATTGATGTTAAGTTAAATACGATAAGTGATCAAGAAAAAGTTGCAAACTGGTTCAGATTATTAGAATCTGTTATTAGTGCTCGATTTTGCCTAGAAAATACTTTATTATTTCGAGGTCATGATGAATCGGAGAAATCTCGTTCAAAGGCTTGTTTTCTTTCAGTATTAAAGTTGGTTAGTGAGAATAATCCGGAGATTGGTAAGTACACATTAGGAAATGCAAAAAAGAATAATAAATTAACGGCTCCATCAATACAAAAGGAGATTATTGATTGCTTTGCGAAAGTGGTAACAAAAAATATTTGTGAAGAAATCAAGGATAATGTGTTTCGATTGTTAGTAGATGAGTCTAGTGGTGTATCTTTAAAAGAACAAATGGCAGTAGTTTTGATATATGTCGATAAACTCGGGGTTGTTAAATAAAGTTTTATTGGAATTGCTCATGTGAAATATATATCTTCTTCTACTCTTAAACAAGTCATTCTTTCTTTGTTAGCAATTAACCAGCTGAGTATTAATCAAGTAAGTACTAACTTTTATACTTTCTACAATTAAACTTTAACAGAAATTATTATTTTTGTGTAATTGTTTATTTTTTTAAACAGGTTAGAGGTTAAGGTTATGATGGTGCAAGCAATATGCGAGAAGAGTTTAATGGCTTAAAAGCTATGATTTTGAAAGATAATCCATCGGCACATTATATACATTGCTTTACTCATCAACTACAACTAGTGATTGTGGCGGTTGCAAAAAAGCATGAAGGTGTTAAAGAGTTTTATGATTACCTTAGCATGGTTGTTAATATGGTTTCCGCTTCTTGCAAACGAAAAGATATGTTACGAGAGGCAAAAAGAAAAGGCGTGGAGGAAGAAATTCTTTCAGGTGAAATTAAGACCAGAAAAGGATTAAACCAAGAGAGTTTCATAGTACGAGCCGGAGATACAAAATGGGGTTCTCATCATGTAACAATCACAAGTGTGCTTAAATTATTTCCTGAAGTTGCTGACGTGCTTCGTTATATTAAAGAAGAAGGAGATAGCACTCAATAACGAGCTAGTGCAAAAGGTATTCAAAACACCTTCAAAAAAAATGTTCCTTCTAAACACCTTCAAAAAAAAGTCAAGATTTATTAGAAGCGTGTAAGTTGATAAATGGAACAAAACAACCATTGAATGATTTAAGGTAAAAGAGGTTTGATGCTATGTTGGAAAAAGTAATTTATTTTTGTGAAAAAAATCATATTAAGGTGTTGGATATGTCGGGTTGAAATCCTTATAATGGATTTTAAAAGTTTGACATATCTAAGGTAGTGGCTTTTTCTGAGATGTATCCGGTTGATTTTAATATAAATGAAAGATGATGTATTTTGGGTGAGCTTAAGGTGTTTTATCACTCAGTAAAAGAATATGATAGATTTACAAACTTTAATGAAATGTGTCACCTTGCTCGGCTAATAGTGGAAACGGGAAAATTTTATCTTTTTCTTTATTTTATCGAATATTGAAGCTAGCATTGATTTTACCGGTTGCAACCGCAACCGTTGAAAGATGTTTTTCTAAACTAAAACTTATCAAGACAGATTTACAGAATCGAATGGGGGAGGAATATTTGAATAATGCTCTAGTATGTGCGGTTGAAAAGGAAACGTTTGACGAAGTAACAAATGAGAATGTAATGTTTCGTTTTCAAACTATGAAAAACCGAAGAGGAGAGTTCTGAGATTAATTAGTTATATATTTAACTTTCTTTATTATCATGTTTTTTTCTTTTATTTGTATTAATATACGGAAAAAAATTTCGAATTACGTTACCCCTAAAATAGTTTTCTAGATCCGCCACTGATATATAGAGTTGTTGGATTTTAATAATTCCAGCTTTTATTAATTGGTAAGGATTAACCCCAACTCAAGAAATATTTATTAAAATCCCTTAACAACTGGGATTAATATCGACCAATAAATAAAAGTTGAGATTATTAAAATCCAATAACCCTTATAAATATCATTACAAAAATTACGTACTTTATTTTTCTTATTTATTATTGAGTCGGTTTCATATTGTGAATTATGTGTGTGTGTAATAAATAACTTATGAAGCCTCATGTCATAATTTTAGCTCCCTAAGATATTTTTTTTCTTGTTTCTTTTCATTTTCAATAGTATTGTTTCATTACGTGCTTAAAAATTAAAATGACGGGTGTTCCCTGCTAGTAATCGAAGTTGAACACCCCTAGCAGGGTGGACAATAATGTACAAGTAATCATATTTTATCCTTACAAATTTTAACAACCCACAGAAATATGTGAATAAAAATAGTGGTTAAACGCTCAATTCCAAACCGTTGATAGAACTGTTAAGTTGCGAAAACACCAAGAACAACTTGTGCACTGAAACATCAAACTGTTAAAGAGGCTGATTTGTTTTGATTTTACGGTTCAATTAGTTTTAACGATTTATGCACACCCATACTCTAATACTCTTTATCTTTAACAATAGTATAAATACTTTTCTTCCACACCCTTTGTTATGTTGTCTCACAAGATGTGTAACTAAGTCTCTAAGAGATAGAAGGTGATTTGTTAGTCTAAAATCATGTTGTATTTTGACTCACTGATAGATTTGCCTACATCTATTAAATACTTGCTTCTAATCAATCTTCAAAGACTTGTTGATTTACTCAAGTTAACCAAAGGTTACATCATACGATCTTGTACTGCCTCCTTTATTGGTAGAATCTCGTAGTAATGCGCTTAGTGAGCCTCCTATTACACAATCTCTTGAATTCGGTCTAAACTTTTTACAACAAAGAGTTAAACATACTCATACTAGCGATATTAACCGCTAAGTTGTAACCATCCTCACATTGCTTTGCTGCAAAACTAGAATGCATACTGATTTCTAAAGTGGTGAAGCATTAGCGATTTAGTTCATTATATATGGCATGCTGCTATGATCAAGGAGATGAATATCATCGATCATAATTGTAAAAATACAATTTTTGTGAATGTATTTTCATAATCAAGGTCTGATTATTTTGATGTAAAGAACGTATTTTTACATGGTGATTTACATGAAGAGGTTTATATGAAGCACTCAAGGTTTTGCTGCTCAACAAAAGTTAGGGAAGTATGTTATCGAAATCTTTCACCAGCTTGATGTAAATAATGTAGTTTTACATGATGGTTAAAAGAATGATTTCATATGATCATTCAAACTTCATTGCTTCATCAAGATATGGATGTACATTATTGGTTTCATATGTGAATGATATAGTGATTGCTAGAAGTTACTGGAGTGGTAAATCTACATGATAGATTTCTGCATGATGGTTACAGTACAAATTAAAAAGCGAAAATCTTTTAACTACGACATCATCATATAAAGATCTCATGACAAATCATCTCATCACGAAACATACCCATTGGAAGATTATGTTTCTTCTAGAAGACTAGATAGTCATTTAGAGAGACATACATTTGCTAAAAACATTCAAAGGAAAGAAGTCGTGTCGATTGGTTGATATTTATTAATGTATAGACTTGTAGAGGATGACAGTAACATACTTGGATAGGAACCGATGAGTTGATCCAAGGGCGACTACAGAATCACTACTCCTTCCTTTCTGCATGTAAAGATGGTTGATGACAACGTGTTGAGGTCTGGGTGAGGGCTCCATATGTGGTGAAGGGGCGTTAAGAAGCGTCATTTGGAGATGTGGCGGTACTAAAGGTGGCTCTTTCGCGTAATCTTCACCCCCAAGTTGTAAATTGTTGTAGCTTGAATCTGGTGATTGTGGCGGTTCAAAACCAGATATGCTTTCAATGTCTTCGGGTACGTATTCCTGTAAATAACAAAAACCATATGCATATTTTTTACCAACAGCCAGACAATATTGTGGGAAAATAATAATAATAATAATAATAATAATATGGTTACATATGTTATTTAGTATCTTCACAACAAATAATAAATGATTTGGGAGACAGATGAAATCAAATTACAGTTTCATGTGATGTTTTACCGGTTCAATGCATTTCATGTTTTCCTCTCTAGCTTAACTTTTCATTTTTACTTGTTTGACCCATTAGAGATGTATATAAACCCGAATGACATTCATGAGTAAATGGGTCAAAATTACCACCTCTGCTTATATGAACATTACAGATTGCTGAGACAAATATTTATCACATGGCACTGAAGGACAAAAGAAGGCATCCATAAAAAAACAAAACTACTTTTACAAAGACACAAAATAAACTAACAAACTAAGACGTCACATCACGTCACATGATTTAGATTATCTAACAGGGACCGCTTCAAAATTCCAAATTATGTATACTTTTAAAAGGCGAATAAGACGTTACATGAAATTGGACTTTCAACAGCTTGTACAGCAATAAATTTTGTAAATGTGGATCATGATATGAGCAAACACTTCAAAATGCATGCCAAAATGCCTCCAAATTGGTATGAAACAAATATCAAGCACTTTAAGTGTTCAATATAGTTAAGATAACCCATTATGTATAAATAACTAAAATTTAAATTGAACTGTCAAGATTCATTCGGATGGAGAAACAAACAGTTTTGGTGAAAAGATGTGTGAATGAATAAGTCACGGAACCATCAGTTGTTAGTTAGAAGACAAATCTATACCAGTAAACACCAGAATATAGAACTTATAATATCTGCAATCAGAATAATAATCAAACATAAAGCAACTAAATCTTCAAAGACATGACAGATTAACTTGATATATGTAATTTTCAGGGGAAATACCTGCAAATCTAAGATGTTATAAGTGTTGCCTGTTTCATCCTGTGTCCATGGCACATCAGGCGAATACCTCCATTGACCGTCAACAACAAATCTATACTGGTAAACACCTGAAGGAAGAATCTTTAATATAATGAAATCTTTTCCTGATCTCTGCAAGGGTTTCCTGGTCAAGAAGAAAGTATCAAATTGTTACATATACATACATATACTGATATACACACATGTATGTATATATATTTCATGTATCAGATCACATATTTATCTAAAAAAAGGGATGTGATTAGAAAACCGATAAATAAACAGAATTTGGTATTTTTCTTACCTTGTTTTCCAATTGTCCCATGAGCCTTCCACAGCGACTTCTTTCCCATCATAGCTCCATGTAATCATCGTTGGAATTCCTTGTTCAGTCACCATGTCTTCATAGGTCGAGGAGTCATGCATCCATGAATTGTTTGACTGCATCTCATCGGGTCTTTGTAATGGAGCCACAGGTACCTAAATACACACAACAATGCAAAAGATCACAACTTTAGGATATTTTTCCTTCTATTTTACCATTTGATCTTCAGAGACTTGATGTGAAATGGATTACGTTTCTTAACAGCTAAGTAACATACGGTGAGGGGGAGGTGCACACTTATCTGTTTATCTGGACGCATATACTTTTCGTTACCAAAGTTGAATAAATAACAAGTTCAGGGGATAGGGATAAAGGGAAAGAAAATTCTTGTAACGGAAATTAATTTTAAGTATATCACTCTTCTCTACATATGGTCAGCTCACTTCCACTTTTGAACATGTACCAAAATAACTTTAAGAAATTACATTCATGTATTGAGTACATAGTTGATTGGAGTTTCTGTTAATTGAATCTTAACAAATCCAATACATTAAAGGGTGTAGGAATGTACTTTTATAAAGTGCTTATCGCGACTTGAACAGTCAGAATAAGGTAGAGATAGTTGGGGAATTCTATGTTTATCTATACATTCTATTTTCTTAAAGACATAATGGTTATACAATGATAATCAGATAATTAGAATCCTAATCTATCTTTGCCACTCACTCAAATTTGAATAATCACTATAGACACTCATCCAAACACGACCCTTAGTTGGGCTAATTGATTAAATAAAAGCATGTTTTAGGAGCCAAACAACAGTAAAATTCATACTCTGTTACACCATGGAAAGAGTACACTAGCCGATAGCACAAAGTAAAAAAAAATTATTACCGACTTAAACTAGAATGTCTCACTAAGATCATAGGAAGCAGAGTCATATAAAATCGGGTTAACAAAAATTCATAACCAAACAGCCACAAATTCACAGAACTTCAATAACTAACTAAAACCAGACTTCATACGCATCAATCAAACTTCACAAAACAGTAGGTTTCGAGTGAAAGTATGTGAAGAACTCAACTGCTTTAAAGACATCAAAACAAGATTACAAGAACTACAAACTTCATCATCTAAAGCTGCACATATCTCCAACAAGCAGCAATTTCAAACACAATTCTCACACAATTTGACACAAACATATGTCAATCAGATGAATTGCTAACTTTTTCCAATTCTTTTCATGAACAACCCCTAATTCAATCATCAATCAATCTCCCAACACAAACCCACCCCAAAGCAACAATTAAAACAAGCAAAAATGAAAGATCAATCAGCACAACACTAAAGAAGTTGCAGACATTTTGCAGATCTACAAAATCAGCTGCATTATGAAGCTAACCAATCCAATCTCAAGAGCACCAATCTACTGTACCATTGATATCACAACTATCACCAAAATCAAATCAAACTAATGGGTATTCAATCTTTACAAAAAGGGTAGAAATTGATAACGAAAACCCCAAAATTAAACATAAAAACTGAATGTTAACCTGAGGAGTGAACATCAATGGAGACCCAGAAACCCTAGGGCTAGGAGGAGGAGAATGACCCATGAAATCACCATCATCACCGGCACGAACACTATAGTTAACGTCTTGAGAAGTCACATCGTTGCCAATTGAGGAGGTGCTACCACCATCACCGCCACCACCGCCACCACCACCACCGTCTTCTCTACCATTTATGTTCCCCATTTACAGATTAAAAAGGAAACAATCAAAAGAACAAGAACCCAATCCAACTTTCAGAATCGGAATAAAAATGGATTCTTGAAACAGAAAACGAAGATATAGTGTCTCAATTCAAGATTTGAGGGCGACCCACCACTAAATCTCAGTGATTATTGAAGAATTGAAGAAGAATTTGTGAAGATGCATCGTCAAGAACACTGATTATCAAAGCAACAATCTTGTTGGCTTTTTCCCATTGAGAATTTGATTGATGGAACTCCACTGTCGATGTGGGATTGAGGAGGGGCACAGATGAACAAGAGAGAGACACCAAAGGAATCAAGAGAGGAGAGAGATGAGGGTAATGAGTGAATGATGCAGACTTGAATAAATTTCTTTTTTTCAGAAAATTATTACATGACACTTGAATTTAATTGTTGTAAAAGCATACATTTAAGTGTCAATGTTCAATTCTTGTAGTTTGAGGTGCTAACTATTTCGAGTCATTTGTGAGCTACTCGATTATTTTCTGAAGATTATTTTGTTAGAAGTTTGAGTTGAAACGAACTTATTTTGAGGCCAAGCTCGAGATCATATTAAAACTTATTTACTGTAAGAAACTCAAACGCAACCGTCACATTTGCTTATATATTTATATTACTATAACCGTTTGAGTATAAAGTTATTGTAACTAGTAGGGTTTACTCAAGCTCTGCGTCAAGTTAAAACGTAGATAAAATTAAGTAAGTCTTAAGGGTTTGAAAAACATTGTAGTGTATATCGATTAAAAGAAAAATAAAATTGACTTCACTAAAGTTCAGCAAGGAATGGTAACTTCAGTAAGATGTAGAGGTAACAAAATAAATTACTAGTGGGCAATTAGCAGCGTTCCGTGATGAATTGAAAACGTAGATTAGAATAAGAAAGATGCAAAAATTGGTTACAAAAGAATATAATATAAAAATTGTTGTTAACTTTTAAAAAGCAAAAAATTAGGGTTAGTTTAGAAAGAAAAAAAGGTAATTTTGTTATTTCAAGGGCTGTATTTTAATCACATTTAGGATTGGTTACAAAAGAATATAATATAAAAATTCTTGTTAACTTTTAAAAAGCCAAAAACTTAGGGTTAGTTTAGAAAGAAAAAAGATAATTTTGTTATTTCAAGTGTTGTATTTTAATCACATTTAGGGATAAAAAAAATAATTGGGTAACTTTGTAAAATAGTAACCAACTTTTAAAAGTGTTCTAATTAAATAATTCAAGTTTTAAAAGTGTTTCAATTATGTCACTCATTTTTTATATTTTATATAAATTAAAAGTCTTCATATGTTTTTTAGCATGTTATACTTTTTGTTTCAATTAGAAAATATATTTTTCTATCTTTTGATGCTAATATGGAACGTTAACGTAAATTTTAGGTGTTTTTTTTATTTTTTTCATAATTAACATGTTTTTTTATTTTTTAATATAATTTTGTATATTGAAAATTCTGATCCCCACGTCTTCTCCATCGTTACTTTCTTGACATAAAAAAATTTAATGATGACTCGATTTGATCGTTTATTGGTTCAATTTAAGAAAAATATGCATGAGTGACTAAATCAAAATACTTTTGTAACTTGTTTATTATTTTTATGCTCGCATTGTTATATAGAAAAGTTTGATTGTTAGGTTGGAGGTTGTAGTCAAGTCATGAACCTCTACACTATGAATCCACCAATTATAATTTGTCATCTCAAACTATGTAACATTACATCATAACATAAAATTTAAATGGGGCACTCATGTCACGCTATGCCATAAAAAAATAAATTTTTTCCAAAACAAGAATTTCTTATGGGTTGTGAAACCAAACGGTTGTATGTGATAGGTTAAACGGTTGGGTTGAAGGGATCGGTTCACTCGAACTCTCACGTACCTTCGGTCAAATTTTTTTTTGTTTGGGCTCGGGATTTGATGGATTTTTTGTTGTCTTCCATAGTGTATAAAAGTATAGAAATGAATGTAAGAATTTGGTGTAAAATTTACTTTATGTAGTTTATATTTATAGTGCAATTTTTTCTTTGAATGCTCAAAAGACATGTTTGAGGGGGACCCACACCCCATCGGCTAATTAACGGTCCTTTTTTTCTAGTGAGCCACGACGAGTTAACGCAGGGGTTAAACGCCATGTGTTGTAATATGACGACCGATAGTGGTGTTGAGGGGGATGCCCACTCCCCCTTAGGGTCATGGATCTTGCCCATCACTTAAATAGCTCTTTTTGAATACCATAGTCATCAAGAACCAAATTAGTAAAACGTAAACATATGTATTTTAAAAAGTTTGTAAATTTATTGTATAATATATTATGTTGTGCATAAATACTATAATTATAATAATTTATGCTAAAATAGTTATAAAACTAGACAAATTATATGATTAAATAACTATTCAATAATAAATGAGTCAATGTTGAACTAAATTGAGTCAAACGAGACAAGTTTTATTTTTTTAGAAATAAATTTTGAAATCAGATAAACTCGACCTCTCTTAAGTTAAACAAATCATTTCCTGTTTACTTTTCTTAAATTTTTAGAATGGATTTCGTAGGTTACTTCAAGGTTATTCACGAGCTGAATCAAATCGAGCGGACCTTTGTTCGTGCTTGGCTCGTTTACAAACCGAACCGAGTCGATTGGCTTGTAACTTGTTTACAACGATATTGATAGCCCACGATATTGATAGTAACACGATATAGTGCGTCGTGCAATTTAATTTTATAAAGATTGACATTGAATATGTTGGGTCTCAAGCTTTTAGCACCTTAGGGTTTTATTTTGAGATTTAATGTTAAAATATTTATTTGGTTGATTATCTGGTATGTATAAATATAAATTGTATATTTATATATAATGGATTATATACAATAGAGTGGAATGTATAAAACTATAATTATAGTTGTATATTTGTATATTTGTGTGTATGTATATAATTATATGTATTAAAAATAAAATTCAAAAATAATTCGAGCCAAACAAAGCTGAGCCGATTGGCTCATTTGCAACTAAGCGGTAAATCAAACGAGTATATTCCAAGCTTTTTATGAGTGAATCGAGCGATTTGAACAGCCCTATGTTACTAACGGGCTACTTGCCATATGATTTTTGGACATGAGGCATCAAAAGTTTAATTCATTTTATTTTGTACGGTATTTTATGAGTGCTATACGTGCGTACTTATAAAAGGGTCCTAATATTATAATAATCATATTATAAATCAACCACCCCCCCCCCCTCTCTCTTTACGCCTTGTATAGCCCTATACGTGACGTACAGGGTCAACGACAATGAAAACGAGATAAATTCAAGGACTGTCAAAGGATTATACGCTCTATATGGTCATATACAACACATATAGATCTATATGTTGCGTATAAAAATATTCGACAGTCAATACGAGAGAAAATTCAAGGAGCTGTTAGATGAGTTATACGTCTCATATATAATTATACGACCCTCTCAAAACGACGCATATAAAAACATACGATACATAAAAACTGTAGGGTGTTTATTCATAATTAAATATGTTCCTTATAAAATCAACATAGAAGACATTAATGGTTCTCTTGATCATTATTGGTTGTGGCAGGTTGGGAGTGATGATGCTGACATCAATACATAGAGTTGCAGGTGCATGAAAATGTGTGGATTTCTGTGTACCTTACACGATATCTCAAATTTATTATTATTTTTTCGAATTGCAAAAAAATTTATTTGATAAAATTGAACTAACAAAAGCTTTAACACAAGAAAATATATGACTCAAAATACTATAAGAAACAAATGGAACATGAACTACACAACAATTATCAACCATAATCAAAACAAATCTATGAGTGTCAACTTAAATCTTCGGTTTGAGACCTGTTCTTCACCCAAAAATTATCAATCGCCTTGATATATCAAATTTGTTTATTTATTATTTTTGAAATGCATCAAATTTTATTAGATTTTGAGAAAAAATCAACAAAATACACATGTATTCATGTTTTTTTTTTTTTTCCAAATAGCATATAACAATTGTCATATGTCAAACATGTTAAGTAAAATATAACTTCTTAAAACATAGATTATAAAGTTACAATTTGACTTTTGAAAAGTTACAATATGACCATTTCATATTCTATATATACTCAAATACTAACGTCGGTGGGATACCTACCGTCATTCCACGTGGCACACTCTTATTGGTTTGAAACATTTAATTTTTTTTCTTTTTTTCTTTTTTATTTTTGCTTCTGTCGCTGTCTTATCGTGCTAAATTAGTTATTTTCTCCACGATATATCAAAATCGTAGATGGTATGGTTGGTAAGATAGTAGCGGTTTCATGCTTTGCACGTTAGTTCGAACCTGATTGCTTATGTTTTATTAAGGGCTCTTTTCCTTTTATATATATTTTCTTTTTACTTTCTTTCTAATTTTACTTATCTATTTATTCTTTTCAAAAAGCAGGTCATAACGTGTGAGACAATCTCCACAAAGAAAAATGCACCAATTTCATACGTTTATTTTACGTACTTAACCACGTTAGTGTCACAGGGACAATGCGCATAACGAAGTTTGCAGTTGTTTCAAAACGTGCCATTGTGGATGGCGCTCTACGTGTAACGAATGGCGCAAACACATCGTGTACAGTTACGCCGCATCGCGCACGCAACTATTCTTGTTTATTCAACATACCATTTTAACTCTATATAATTTCTTTCGGCTTCTTCTCTTTCTTACTTTTTTTCACACTCTTTTAATGACAAGTATCCCATTTATAAATTTTCTACTTCTTTTTCTTTGTTTACATCTTTTAAAATACTGAGTTCATATCAAACTCTAAGTACACCATTGGTGATGGACTTTTTTTAACGTAAGAATTGCTCTAAATGAAGTTTTTGTCATAACATATAAGTTAATGGAGTTTTTCCCCTCAAACATTTTTTTTAAATTTTTTTGGTTAAATGATGTAGAGGAGAGGGAACTGAAGAATGATATGATGCAGTCGAGCCTTAGAGTGGAGGGAAATGAAGAAGACCCATACCCCTGTTGGCCCAGAATCAATATATCAATACAAGAACCTACCGAAAATATGAAGACAACCCGTCTCAATTATAAGAATATTATTATAAACAAAACCATACTGAATACAATGATCATAACTCTTATTTGTACCACATTTATGTTTATCCTAATCTAATTCAAACTTCATAAGATATTGATAAACTAATATTAATAATTATCCTTTTATTTAAATCAAGATTAAACCTTCATTCTCCCCCTTAATCTTGATTTGTTCCACTCGAATCTTGAATACCATGCAACGCTTGTAATTCTTCAACCTTAATCCTTGGTTTCTTGCTTTCATCCCATAACAAGATTACTAATTTAACAATCACAATGACACACCTCTTGTGATTATTAATCTTCAAGTCCTTTGGAGTATATATGTCTAAAATACATCCAAATACTTGAATAGAAACACAAAAATTAATCATCACCAAATCCATCAGTTTTTCCGTTTCTTTTCCGTCACGAATCAGCAACAAAATTATATTTCCTTTCTATTACTTCCTTGATCAGATCTCCACAACTTTGATTTCTTTCCAGGTCCTAGAACTACACTATTCTTGACTACCGATCAAAGAACAAAAACAAAGCCCGCTACCCTGCTGCTTCAACTGTTTTTCTTCTTTACCTGCTAGGCACGATTAGATTTAAAGCCTCCTACTTTAACGAATCTTTTTCGTCCGCCTACCCACAAATCAGATCGGATATCTTCTGCCAAAAAAACAACCAATCTTGGTTACTTCGTTTTTATCCTTGGCGGGGAAGAAAGAAATCTACTATTGATCTTAACCTTGATGAATTTTTTTTGACATAATTAATCTCACGTTGTATCGACTTCATAAGAATCCACACAAACTTTTTCTTTCACTATGTTTGATTGTTCCCTCTCGGATACAATCGGTGGTTTGTTTTCTCGATCTCCTGTTCGTTGTCTTTAATATTTGATTTTTGATCTTGACTACACCTGTCTTTGATCTCCTACCTTTCTTTTCTGGTATGAGTTACACCTTAGCTCTGATACCAATTGTTGGCCCAGAATCAATATATCAACACAAGAACACACCGAAAATATGAAGACAACCCGTCTCAACTATAATAATATTATTATAAACAAAACCACACTAAATACAATAATCATAACCCTTATTTGTACCACATTTATGTTTATCCTAATCTAATTCAAACTTCATAAGATATTGATAAACTAATATTAATAATTATTCTTTTTATTTAAATCAAGATTAAACCTTCAACCCCTGTCCCCTTAGTCTCTTAACCTAATAGTAATTTAACATCTTAATTCTTTTTAACCCAATCTATTTATCTTATTAACTTTGACACATTATAATATACCTTTAAAGGCATAAAATAAAGCCTTAAAAGTTTAAGTATGAGCAGTTTAGGCATAGCTTCTAAAGTTTTATTTTAAACCGTAGAAACTTACATTTTTTCTCACAAGTTTAGCTATATATGCATTTTATACTTATTAATTTGTTTTCTTACTCACTCATAAAATTTTATTTTCTATTGTAACTTTTAAAATGTAATTTCTTAAAGTATTTTAAAATATTATTGCGTCATTTTTATTTTTATCTACGTTTTAGTGTAAATTTCATATAAAACGGAGTTGGGTGTCGTAATGTGCAAGTTATCGAACACAAACATACAAGATGTTTAAGCTATTTAAACGTTTAGATTTTTTTGTAGTTTCCCCTTCTTTTCTATCAACACCTTTTAAAAATAAGATACTTTATAAAATCCAAATTTATACATGCTTATTTTGATTCACATTTTTTTCCATTGTGGCGTGTTTAATTTTATTAACGTTCCGACCTGCATTTTTTTAACGACTTCACTTTCTTACATAAGTTTCCGAGTATTAACAAAAAACTTCGCCGTAATGCACGGGTTTGCGACATTTTTATTATTTTATATAAACTTTTGAAAGTTATTAACGACGTCCAAGTTTTGTTTTTCTTATATAAAGTTACATATGTTATCAATGCTCACTTCAGCACGCGGGTTCGCTGCGATATTTCAACATTAATTTTTTTCACGGTTTTACGACCCAAGCGGCGTTTCATCTTTGTTATATAAGGTTTCGAGTGATATCAACAATGCATAGGATTTTTTTTCTAATATAAAGTTATGTATGTTATCACGTTCCCATCAACGCATGGGTTTACCGCAATGTTTCACCGTTATTTTCTCAAAGTTTTATGCCACCACCGATTGGGGAGGAGCTACCCTATGGGTAGGGGGTCACCCGCACCCCATGAAAAAATAATTTTTATAGCCAAGATTCGATCTCATCTCAACCGATCCCCAAGTAACTTTTACAACGATCTCATGAAAATTTGAGAATAAATCTCATGAAATTTTGACAATGACTTTCAAGAAAACTTTTTTCTAAATTTTAGACTTTTACTAATAAAAACCTATTATACACAAATTAGTAAATATAAAACAATTAATTTTGATCATTTATGCCCATTCTAAATAAACGAAATTGAATAATTTAAGCTCAAACTAAACAATTAACTCTTATAGCCATTTAACTATTAATTAATTAATTTTTCATTTAACTTAACCCATTTATTTTTATAACTTAACACAATTAATTTTAAAATCAAGCAATAATTAAAAATAACAAATCGTACTTTGTTCCGTTGTCCAGGAATCAACGAAACGAAATTAGAAGGGCTTAAAAAATTTGGTTGTATCTTTTTGTTGTGTGACCCGACTCGTCCCGACCCAATTGGTCCCGAAAAAAATTAATATTTAGCTATAATCAATGACGCTTAAAATTTCTAATCCCACCTAAAATTCTTTGGATCCGCCACTGACCGTCGCAACTCTGGGTGTTAATAATATTTCAATTATTCTAGAAACGTAAAAGCTCTAATCTCTTATGTGTTTTTTTATTGATCAAGAATAAAGTATTTACTTGAAATAAAAAATTAAAAAAGAAAAAAGTAGCAATATTCATGCGAAAGCAAGGCGAGGGAATCTTAATGATGAAATGGTTATTTGTTGTCACTTTCATCCCCATAATATTTCTTTCTTTGCTCATTATATTCTCCAAAAAGCAAGGGAAGTTTATTCAACTCTTAACTACCACTACGCAATATAATAGTTACTAGGTTAGTATCCCGTGTATTACACGTGTTGAATATATAAATTATTTATTAATTACTAAAAAAATTTATGAATTATAAAAACTATGCTGAAAGATAAAATATGATTATAATTACTTATAAATAGATAATTTAAGTAAATAAACAATAATATATTTTTCTTAAACTTTTGTTTTATAAAAAAATTATGGTTTGTAAATATTTTGTTTTAAGTAAAAGGATGTTTTTTAAAAGTTTGTTGCTTTTTTGTTTTTAAAAAGTGTATTTTAATTTAAAATAAATAGATTTTTAATTTATTAAATTATACCTTTTTTAATTTGAAAATAGTATGAGTAATATTATTAGTATTCAATATTAGTTTTAATAATAGAGAGAATTGAGAAAGTTAGTATGATGAGGCTTACAATTACGTCACGTATTATCTTATTTTTTCCTTATTATAGATAAATTGATAGAAAAATAGACAGATAGATATATAGATAGATAGGCTAGAAACCCATTTATTAAACAGAGTATAGTTAGTAATAAACACAAAGACTTACGGTATGATATTTTAATATAAGATATGAATTTTATATACGTAATAGTTCAAGAAAATAAACAATTATATTGTTTTTTTAACCCTCTTATCTAAATAGTTTCACTTTTAAACATTCGTATTTATTTTTATAAAAATCGTGTTTATTAAAAACTCTGGTTTGTAATTATTCTGGTTGTTTTAATAAGATTGTTTTTAGAAAAGTTCAGATTTTTTATATTTTTTAAAAAAAGGAAGGATTTAAAATATTTTGTTTCAAAAAAGTTGAGCGTTTTTGAAAATTTCATATTATATAAATTTTTTTATTATGAGTTCTATTTTAATTAAAAAAATGTGATTTTTTATTTTCTTAATAAAATCTAAGTTTAAAAAGATACATTGATTTTAAAAAATTTATATGAGGGAGAGAAATATTGCAATTAATAAAATTGATATTTAATAAGAGAGAGAAATTAATTTTAATGTTTAAATTACTATAATAACCTTTTAGAGGGAAAAATAAGATGATAATGTCTAGAAGAATGACAAGTGGCAAAAAGATAGGTCAAGAGAATGACATGTGGTTTTAGAAAGCTTGTTTTATTAGAATCTATAAATTACATAATTAATATCATATTATTAGACCTGTTAATGCTAGTCCATTTGTTTTTAATTGTGTTGGTTGGGGTTTAAATTATATATATGGGTTAAGATGGGTTAGTTAGCGTATTAAATGGGTTAAGATGGGCAATTACAAAGTCGAGGAGAAAAGAAACGAGTTAAGATGGGTGATGCTAAATACCTCCAACGGGTCAAGATGAGTTATTATAAGGTTTAGCTTTATTTAAACCATTCTTTACATCCTTCATTCTTCCTACCACATATCCAATCCCATGTAAAAATTATAATCAATAAACTATCTATCATTTTGATTCAATACCTCAATTACCATTTCATTTTCAAAATTTAGACTTTTGACCCATTTGACCGGAAAATATTTTAATCCGAACCCAGCCTAACCTTAACCCATCTTGACCCGTTTGTAAATTTGCCCGTTCTGACCCGAACTCATCCTGACCCTAACTCATCCTGACCCGAACTTATCCTGACCCGAACCCGTTCTGACTCATTACACTGGCCGACCCAACCCGCCCGTTTTGCCAGGTATACATATTATGTATTAAACAATTAGAACTAAGGTAACTCTTTTAACCATCAAGGGCGATAGTTCTAAAAATAAAATAAAACGGTTTGATTCTTGTTGTTTAATAATTCTCGTATGGTTGTTTTTAGTTATTCGGGTATATCTTATATGAGCTACAACATATAAAGAAACTTTTTAGAAGGTGATCTTAGGTCGGAGTTTCAGAAAACATTCTCCATTGTTTAATTAAGTCTCGTATAGTGATCGTATAATGTGCTTATATGTATGTAATTAAACTGTAGCCAATGTGGGGCTTACCCACTTGGTAGATGCTTTGCCTCTTAAAGGGAAGGTGCTGGGTTCAAACCCAGACATGATGTAATATGGAGTAATTTAGGAGTAATAGTATGATAGATTTGCCGTTTAAAAAAAAATATAATTAAACTGTAATGCAAGAGTTGAGAGAGAGCATGGAAGAGGAGAGGTCACTTGGTGGTGTAGTGCTGTTTAGAAGATATCCATTGCACAAGATAGGTTGCCATCCCTTATTAATAGTATGCTAAATGAGTCATGTTGGTTCATCAACTTGACTTAAACCCAAAAATATTGTATCAAACTCATAAAGATGACCATGAGATGGATATTAATTAATTGATACAACATAACTCATTTATCCTGACTTTTTTTGTCATTTGGATACTCTTATATTATATTACAACACGTGCGAGCTTCATCTTATCGTATCATAAATTCTTACACCCACTTGTTAGTTGAGGGAACTCATAGTGCATAGTGAGTATAACCTACTTGAAAACGAAAAAAATACTTTCTTTGTAAGTTTTTACTAGTTAAAAACACATGTTATCCTTAAAAATATCTAAGAAACATAATTAATGAAGATATTTTTAGTAGCAAGTAACACTATATGAAGTTATAAACATAACAAAAATATTTTTATTTATACATAGAAGAATTCATGTGACCCTCCATAAAAGTGGAATGAAATTGTTAGGAGATGATATGTTTTAAAATGAGTAGAATTGAAGTAGGATGTTGACTATTTTATTAGAATGTTCACATAACACAAATAAAAAATAAAAAAATAAAATAAAAGAAAAAGTGGAGAGTGAGACATAAATGTGAGGAGTTGGGTCCACTTATGAAAGGAAACAAACTTTGTCGTGATATCCATCCAATAGAAATGACACCTCCATTAACATATTTATGGAACTAGTTTTAATAAATAATCAGTTTTATAACGTAAATTGTCTTGAAACAGATTATTTCATATGTAGATCGATAATATAAATTGTTAGTATTTGATTTAAATATTTTGAAACATAGATTAATTTTAAACAAAATTTGGAGCAAGTTAGATTAAAGTAAGTTGTCTTATGGTGCAATCTAAAGAAATTATGTTTATTTTATATAGATAGTAAATGATATATAAGATCTTCATGTATTTTTAAGATTGTATTGATTCAATAAAGAAGAAAAATGGTGAAGACAATGTGGAGTGTCGAAAGCTTGAGTTTTTCAAGTTCTTCTTCCACGGGTTCGACGTAATATTCGATTTATTTGATCTTGTTGTGGTAATATTAACGTATCCATAAGTTTACTAATAGCAGATTATCCCGAACACTAAAAAAAGAAGACTTAAGGGGCGTTTGGTTGGAAGGAATGTAATGAATGGAATGGAATTGAGAAACTAGTATAATTTTCAAGCAAAATTATGTTTAAGTGGGTAATGAAATGTAAAATCCAAGGGAATGTTTCACCTCAAATTCCCTTGGTTGTGGGATTTCAAATTCCCTCTCTAGGTGGAAGGATTTTGAAATCCCACAACCAAGGGAATTTGAGGTGAAACATTCCCTTGTATTTACTTTTAATTGCTCACTCAAACACAATTTTACTTGAAAATTATACTAGTTTCTCAATTCCATTCCATTCCTTCCAACCAAACGCCCAGTTAGTTTCTCGGTCGTATAATCCCTAAATGTTTTTACGGGCTTTTATATGCGGATTGGGCTTGAGAGGACAGGCTGAAAAAATCATTTTGTTTTGTTTTTTATAGTCTGGTATTCTGGTTAAATTTTTATAAAAAAGAAAGTTGACTTTTTCGAAAAAATACATACTCGTGTTGTATGTATAATTTACGAATTTTGTAGTTTGTTATACTTGCATTAATAGATCGATTTTTGGTTGAAAAATTGTATATGTGTTCGTACGTATAACTTGGTTAAATGTTATTCTAGTTAATTATAAATATAACTTGTATAATAATCATATAATTTGAGCAATTTTTTTAATAATTTGAGTAATTATTATTACACGTAATTATAAATATAAATTATATAATTACATATAACTTTAGTATTTTTTTTATAAGTTGAGTAATTATTTTTGTGCGTATTCATAACATATGTTGTCCCATTACATATATATATATATATATATATATATATATATATATATATATATATATATATATATATGAGAGCAATTAATTATGATGCGAAGGAATTACCCCTCCCCCAAGACACGTTTTAAGTCTTGATGACTTTGTAAACTTTAGACGCTACCTACGCTTTGTATAATAACCTTCAAACACAAACATATATATACATATCCTCAAGTTTAGCGGAACTGAGATACAAAATCATTTTTTATTTTTCCTTTAATTTGTTTAAATTAACCAAATCATTTTAATTCAGCTTGTTTTAGAAAAGTTCAATTCAAAAAACTGATTAGAATATACTAAGTATTTAGATGGAGGTTGAGTGTAATGTTAAATAGATTTTTTAACCCAACCAAATAATATAGTTTTGAGTCTTTGAGATGACAATTTATGTTTAATTATTTAGGTGTTGTTCATTAATGTATTTTAAGAATAAAAGTATGTTGGTGTGTTAATAATCGTTGTAAAAATACTTTGAGTATTTTACTTTTGTGTTACTTTATGATGCTTTAGTTCTTATTTTTTTTATTCTACCTATCATAAAATTCAACAATCAGTCCTACTCATCTTTACTGCTATATAATACGAGCAAAACATACAGGCAAAATAATAATTTTATAGATTTTTTTAAGACGCGCCCGTTGATCTTTTCCTTGGCCGTTTCCTTCACCCTCACCTCCTTCACCTCATCTCCATCCGGCAAATTGATTCATTCAATGACTGGGACGGTTTCATCGGTTCGATCTGCTATCAACAAACGACGAGTCAATCATCAATGGCAATACTTGCAATCTACGGTATATATTTAGGATTTCTTCTGGTCCACCTTTCACTCATAGTGTTTTAGTCGCTCTGATTCTCAATCTACGGTTCTTACTTTGTTCTCAATGATGAAGCAAATGGTTGTGAAACATTGTTCGACGACAGGGAAGGCTGTGACAAGGACGATGCAATTGGATTCCGAAGTTGGCGTCGGGGATTTTCTTGGTTTAGAAGTTCTTGTTCTTTGTTCCCTAGCCCCACCACGGTGATCCTGTCGTTAGTAACCTTCCTTGATCTCGGCGATCTGAATTCTTATTTGTAGGTATCTACAACTCTTTAAAATTCAAACAATTTAAGGTTCTACCAAACTTAAAATTAGGGTTTAATCATTATCTAGCGTGTTTGTGTAGATTTGATTGAACCTAAATCAGACTGGGGTTTAATGGTTCTGTTTTGATTTTGGATTCGGCTCAATTTAAGTAGTTACTAATGTTTAAATTGGGTGTGTGAAAAATTCCTCAAAAGTAAACTTTTCAATTGTACATCAAAGCAGTCAAATTTACGAATAATAGGATCAGTATCCTCAAGCCATTATGAATTTATGTGAGCTTGGATAAATTTCAGAAACAAACCTACTTTTTAAATATAGCAATGCCCAATGAACAAGTACATTTCTATGCCTTATGAAACCTGCAATTGTAGTTTTGAGTACTTTAATTTGTATGATTAAAAAGTTATGGCTTATGAGACTGATCTTTATGAGATATGAAAGCGTTAGACAAAGAATTAATCCTTTTCATTTATTTCATTATTTTTTATTACATAGCTTAGATATAGTTATTGTTATTGTAATAATAATAATTAGAAGACAGTGCCTTACATTTTTATGCAATTTACTTAAAAATCCTAACCATTTTTCACTTTAAAATTGAGATTTTACACATCACAAATTATAAAGCATTTATGAAGTTGACACTCATTTTGATTTGTGTTATAATGTAAGGGTTTACAAGAACAATGGTTATATGAATGTGACTCAAGATGTGACTCGGAGACTTTCTTGAGGTGGATGTAACTTCCTTCAGTCAGATAGTTCATTACAAGAGACGCAAAATTATCTAAGCAAACCATTCCCTTTTTAATTGATCATGATAAACTAATGATTTTTAATCTATAAGCCAGTTTTATAATACTCCTGTCATTTCTTCATTGATGCATTTTTTTATTATAGCTTACAAAATATTACATTGTTTTCTTTGTTTAGGTATGACACAATGACTTATTTGAAGTATTTGGATCCATTAAGAACATTAGAAAGTATGTGTTCTGTATAAATATTTGTATAGTTCATTTATAAAATGTTTAAGTATGCAATTAAATGGGTTTATCATTTTGTTTAGGAAGCCAAATGGGTGTAATTGTGAGATTCAAAAAGAGAAAGTTGGATGATAACAGCAATGATAAAGGTGAGGATGTTGTGCTTAATATTTTTTTATATTAGTGTAGTAAATATACATATGCTACATGATCTTGCTAACCTTTTTTTGGTGTTTCTTAGCTTAAAATGATGATCTTTTTTTATCAATTATATTAACTCTAGCTTCAGGCCTTCAATATTTACCTCTGTTATATTTATTTTCAATCTTGAGGCCTTATAATTTTTTCAATACTTAAAGTACCACTAATAGTGTGAAATTAAGGTTTCGCCTTCTCCGTCTATATATGATAAATTTTGAGCAACGTACTAAATTATAATTCATAAATTTGCATGGTTTTTTGGCAATTAAAGCCTAATGAAATCAGTGCCATCAGCAAAGACTTCAATACTCAATGTATTGTTGTTTGAGAACCACATAAAGGTTCACACTTCACATTGATATCTAATTTAAATATCTTTTGTTTCAAACTGAAAGCTAGGTTTAATTATTTTCCCATTGAACTGAGGTAAGTTAAAAAGATAGAGTGACATTCTACAAGATATAATAGAACCATATATATATAAAACACGTTTACTATATGTTATCTTGAATAGAGAATGAACTTTTTTATCAGGATTTCAAGCTCTCCCTTTGTAAAAGTTTTCGAAGTCAGAGACCTGAAATCACTACAAAGTTATTAGAAAACTTTTATACTATAAGGTATGCATCTGTGGACTGTGATCTGCAAATAGCTGAACATGGAAAATTGCATTGGAAAATAGTCATATTCATTTTGTGTGGCTATTTTGAGCAGGTTTGTGATTTGTCAAATGAGATAGTACAAGAGGGGATAGACATCAATTTTCCTTGCAAGCATGTTTATCATAGTGAATATGGCTCAGAGCGAGTCACCAACAAAAAGGTAAGTCGATACCTAATACTACATTAAAACCCCTCTAAACCGATTCAACTTGGTTGGTGTTCAACCTGGTTGGTGTAAGGGGTATCGATTCCATGTGCATTTTAAGCAATCTGAAAATAAAAGTGATTTATTTAGGGTCTTCCAATTTTCTTTGAAACATTACTGCAGGGTTTGAAACCACAGTTTAAAAGAACATTTATGTTTGGTTTAGCAAGGTAAAGCTTAGATTCATCATGCAAACTGAATTCCTTTAAGATTCTAAGTGATTTTAGAATTAAACTACTAATCTTGTGGTGACTAGAACATGTTACTCATCATAATTTTCAAACAAAGTTGCACCCCAGGACTTCAATCAATGTTTAAAAAGGCAACTTTTGGCCAATTTAGCAAGGTAAAGCTTAGATTCATCATGCAAATTGAATTCCTTTAATGTTTTAAGTTATTTGAGAATTAAAGATATTGTTTGTTATGATTATAACATGCTGTAAAACAGTGCACTATAACATTTACTTTTAAACATCTTGCAAGCATGTTTGATTATAAACCTGGTATGTAAAAGAACACTCCCACTACACATGCTTACTAATGACTTAAGTTCTTACCAAGTTATCTTCTTGAAGCAACACTAGCATAATTGGCAAACTTTTACTAAGCGGTCAATCAATGATGAATCATTAGCTGACTTGGAATATGAATCGGTAACAATTTCATATTTATCTTGATTATTGAAGTTAGTCCCAAATTCTTACCATCTGGAAGATCATCACATGAGTCCTCTTTTCAATCTATTGCTAACTTAATAAACTATACTAATCCGAATGATTTTGTGATGGGGTTTGACTATATCACCATGGATATGCCCCAAGATGCGAATGCTCATGCAGATAACGTACAAAACATAACAATCCCTTTCCTTAAATTCATTCGAGTCCTCATATCACATTTGTTGAATCGTATTTCTTCTTGACAACACATATGAAGATTACCCATTTCAACCCCATTTTTTCTTTATGTCTTATTCATCCATTAAAGAAAGAGAATCTTGAAAGTGTTTGCTCTTCTTTTGTGCCTTTGACCAATAATCTACAAGTGTTCTTGTGCTTCGAAGCAAAAGGTTTGCAGGATTTCTTGATGTTTACTGATGTTTGCGTTTCTGATTAGATTTTTAGTTTCTTGAACATGTTTTATTTAGTTCCAATTTAAAGTTTAGCTTATTGGGGTTTGATTTTGATGCTCTGATAACATTCCCGAATTTGTAATGCGTTGCTTAATGCCAATTACAAGATTTTGTTGATGTGTATGTTGTGTTTTTGGCTAATCAATGGAATTTGTAGATCAATTGGTTGAGATTTGCAGTTGGTGAATGCGAAAATGGTGTTGATTTGGAGGTTTTAAGGAGGTGAATGTTTTTATTTTTTTGATAACTTAACTGTGTTGTAAACTTTCTTAACTAGGGGGAATTTCTTTATTTGGTTATTTAATCTTTGAAATCCCTGTTAATATCAAATTAAATTAATTTTGTCAAAGAGTTCAAAGGGGTAGCTCAAATACTAGAAAAAAAAGGATATAGTCAGTTTACATCACATTATATCACTTGGCATTGCCCCGAGGCTTTCATGTTGCGCAACCAGTGCAAATCTCAATGCATTAATCATGGAAGATATGATTGGAAGGATGTTATGGTTCAAAATTTAAGGTAGACTTGCTTTTATAAAATGGTAAATGAAACCGGAAAGCCTTGGCTTTGGTGGGATTATGTCACGGATTATTCAATCTAATGCCTGATGAAAGATAAAAAGTACATTAAAGAGTGTTCATATACAGTTATTAAGTCACTTGGTGTGTTTGTTGAACATTTTATATTATGGGTAACATTACTAATATCAAACAGTTAACTTTTTAAAACATCATCTCTCACGTTAAAATTGAGGGGACACTTCGTAAGAATGAGTATTTTTGACATGAGTGCAAAGTACAGTGGTTGTTTTGCACTTAATTTTTCATAGTTGGTCCATATTTATTACAAAAATGCTAAGTCAAAGACTGGCCAAAACTGGTCATTTTTTGCATGTGACTTGAAACGTAACAACTTTTGTTGAAACTTTCTAATCTTTTCTATAAATAATTTGTCAAACTGAGCATAATCTTATCACCTAAGGAGATTTACCTCAGTTTGTCATGGATTCTTATGAAGAGTCGTGGCCCACCCCGGTTATTTCTGCTAGACAAGTTGGAACTATATAATTACCTAAATATACCCCAAACATAAATGCCCCTTTCAAAATAAAAAAATAACTATAAATGTTTCTTATCTTTTATCCCTGATTAAGATGCTACACTATTAACAATTGTGTGGCTTTTAAAAGGTTTAATGTTGCTGGTGTTGGACATGCTTAAAACGTTTCAATGATCCATCATTTTTATAAAGTTGAAGTTTCATCATATGAGATGATGAGCGTGGAAGCTCAAAGGGACAAAAAACCCATAAGACAAAGGTTAGTAATTCTGTATACATATGTAGGTTGCGAAAACATCGCACATGTGAACACCTATTCGGAGGATTTAAATACGGAGTTAACAAGGTGAACAAAAAGATCGCTCACACGATTTAAAGGTTGACATAGATTGAGTACCAGCGAATCTGCCTAAATAACACCAGGATAACTATCATCACAGTCTTTTAGGTTTAACACTTACCGTTCAATTTTTTTTTTCATCACCCTCTTACAATATTACAACTTTACTATTCACAAATTATATCGCAACCAATTGCATGCACACACATATCCTGTGGCAAAACGCG
Organism: Flaveria robusta; assembly: GCA_025506415.1. NCBI lineage: Eukaryota > Viridiplantae > Streptophyta > Magnoliopsida > Asterales > Asteraceae > Flaveria > Flaveria robusta. Next base: position 11,605,487 of record CM046468.1, on the reverse strand, counting down.
GGTGCATTCATGTACTTTTGGACTTCAACAACTTCATTTAAAGATGTTTCCACTAATTATTCGCTACAAGCTCTTTTTTTTCGTTTAATGTGATGTTTGCGCCGCAACGCGCGCGGGCACCCACTAGTTCTCAATAATGCAACCAGTTTTACTATTAATTATCGCATTCTCACTGAATGCAAAAATCTTTTGATCACGTTCTGATTAATTGTCCTTTTGCTGGAGCTATTTGGAACGGATAGACTAAGTAAGCTCGACAATATTAAACATTGTATTGTATTAGCAACATTGTGGTTCATATGGAAGGCAAGAAATGATATAATTCTCAAAGAAGAGCAAATTTTCATATCAAAGGTGGTGGAAAATATTAAAGTAAATTCGTTTGGGTGGTTGAAATATAGAGCCGGGTCTCTAGGTATTGAGTGGCAAAATTGGTATATTTTCTCTTTGTAATGTATGTAATAGACGGAAGGTCTAAAGATTCAAAATAAAGTCAACTAGATAAGAGATAGACTTGTACCTTTGAATATTTATAATACAATTTGACCTGATCTATTGTGTAGATCAGATTGTAAATTTAAATATATTTGAATACAATGTATATCTATAAAATATTCAAAGGTCCAAGTCTATCTCTTATCTAGTTGACTTTATTTTGAATCTTTGGACCTTCCGTCTATTAGTATGTATGTTTTCGGCCCCAGCATCTTGTTGGTGGGTTGTTTTATAAATTTCAGCAGTTCAAAAAAAGTTTTAAAAGATATAATATATCAACTGAAAATGTATAGTTAAACATACATATATGGAGTATGGACATGGATCGCAAGTTCATGAGCACGTGCAAATAATAAAGATCTATAGTATATTACTGCTCTTTTGTAGAAGAATTACAACACTTGCTAAAGCATTTAATAAAAATTTCATAAGATCTATAATATATTACACCGCATCTCTTTATTTCACATAAAAATAATAACATTTTATTGTATTTTTATCACTATTTTGAAATTTAGAAATATATTAAATACACAAGCTAGGTATGTTTTTCACTTTTCAAAAACTGAGTTCGAAAATAAACATAAGTTTTTTTCGGTAGCAAAATTGCTTTATAAATATTAAGCATATTAGAAAGAAAAATTAAAATTAACAAAAAATCATTTAAAAAGTTGTTTGAACATATTAATTTTGCTCAAGTTCCAAGTTCTTAGACTATAATTTGACTCGTTTGATTGGTTTTGAGAGGATCGGAACATTTTGGGGCGGTAGATTTTATGTAACAATTTTTTGGGCCGGTCAAACTATTTCATTAAATACTTTCTTTAAACAACAAACTACCATATTCTTACTTTTTAACTACATAAACTAATATTATTTTATGTTTAAGTTTGAATACAAAACTTTTTCTCTAAAGGCATTATTAAGTGAGTTAGTCCCACATAAATATTTCATAAAATACCAAGTAACATTGTTTGTTATTTTAATAGGGTTATTGAATATTAATAATCTCAACTTTCATTTATTTGTCGGGATTAATCCTAACTTAAAAAATATTTACAAACGCTCTCAACTTTAAACTTACTAATTAAAAGTTAACCAGCGTTAGTGTTTTTGATAAAATAGCGCCAACTTTGAGCCATTTATCAACTCTGTCGCCGCCTAGCCTCCATCAAGTCTCTTTTCTGGTGTCTAGCCACTATCATCATCTAAAATCTACCTTTAACGAGTCAAGTGGTTAAGATCAAGAGGTGGAGATTGATGGGTTTCAGGGTTCAAAAGTTTTAGGTTGACGGTCCTGATGGTAGATTTCAACTTTCAGCTTAGTTTTATGGCCACATAAGCTGTTCACGCCATAAAAAAATTAACGGTGTTAACTCTGAGTTAGTTAGGGATCTTAGAGAAAAATAAGCTTAAAGTTGGGAGTGCTGACAAACATTTCCTGAGTTGTGATTAATTCCGGCCAATAATTAAAAGTTGAGATTATTATAATCTAATAATCTTTTTAATTAAAATAGACACAAGGGTTTTCTCTTATTTAAAATTGAAAAAAGTATATTTTTTTCAATTAGTTTATTTGTTTAAAAATAACTATAACATTTTTGTTATTTTTATAAAAACTATCAGTTTATAATTATCTATTAAAAAACTTGTAAAGTTTCTTTAACTTAATACAACATAAGAACAGAACAGTATTAAAAAAACCCTTAAATTATAAAATATGAAATATAAATACAAATTACAAAAAAACTAAATTGAAAAAAAACAATGAAACAAAAAAAACTAGGACAACACCCTTTAAAACGAAAATGCTGATATAACACTGATATGTCACAAAACAAAACTAGAAAAAAACAAGATGATTGTTAGTGACCCTAGAGTATGGTGCATATAGAAAACCTCATATATCGATTTCTCATGTAAATAAATGAAAAGGATGTTTGATTTTAATGGTTCAACTTATAAAATTAGCATCTTAACATGTGTGGCTTGTATGCTCCATATAGATGACCAGTTCTTAATAAGAAACAACAAAAAACACATATTCAAAGTTGATACATTATATACATGCTATTGGTTTCACTTACTCGTCGACCGAGCACATGTAAAGCATCCAAATACTACGCCAAAATTGATCAGCAAAAAACATCATCAACATTATAAATCAGTAGCAGACATACACTAATGACTAACCATGTGAACTTGCCACCAATATCAGTTATGTCTATAGTTAATATGATCTCTGAATCACCACAAAAGTTGTGTTAATGCTTCAATCTCTTATATTTCTTATTGAAGAAGAATAATCAAATAAGCTTAAGGATTACCTTGACTAAACAATTTCTAAGAGCATTCCCAACCCATCTTCCATCCCCAACCCCATCTCAATAATTTAACAAAACCACATAAAAATCCACTTCATCCCATCCCCCGTTCCCATATACCCAAACCCTATACTTGGGAAGGCATACTCGTCCTTCATATTTGGGGTGTCACTATTCATCACTCATATTCATTATTTAATTCAGTTTTTGAATGAATGTGAATAGAAGAGAAAGGAAAAAATATTAAAAAAGAAATAATAAAGTATTTTTTTATTGAGGAATGAAATGTGAAAGGTTTAAGAAAATAAGAGATGATTTAGAAAATGATGCAAATTTTGGTAAATTATAGAGATAGGGATTGGGGATGAGTTATGAATGCTCTAATCTAGGATTTAACTCACAAATTCGCAATAGGAATTCCTGTGAAGAACAAATCAACAAACCTAGTGCCGGAAAGAAAGAATGTCCTAGCAGAATGCCTAGTTAGTCAGAGAAATTTGAACGCAAAAAACAAAAAAATTACACCGCTTGAACGATCGTCATTCCTTTAGCTCTGCAATTGCTAATCAGAAAAACCCTAAGCTAGGTTGGATTGAAGCAAAATGAAAGATGGAGAGAACAAAGGCGGTGAACACAAAAGACAGAAAACTATGTATAAATAATTACTATTCATTCTGTGCTACAATCGCTAATTAGAGAAACCCTAAGCATGGCTAGATTGAAGCAAAATGAATGATGAAAAGAACGTAGGGGGCGAAAACCCTTAATGTAACATCTTTGGTTTTTGTACTTCTAATTCTTTAGATTTATGCTATAAGAATATTTATAATAGTAATTTTATATTAAACTTTGTCATACACACATACTCTTATCATAAGACAACAAAAAATCACGTGAAAATTTGTTCACATGTATACTAGTAATTCTTTAATTAAATTATGCTTATTACATTTTGTAATAACTTATAAATTGGTTAAGAGTATTGGAAGCCTAGACATTTCATTTCATGACTAATAATAATTTATAACCTCCTTACGCTAAATCTTTCTAATTAATTTTACACATCACACAATACTACATGTTACATGACCACTTCCTGGCCTTTCTTTTAAATTGTTTTTGTGACACATTGTAATGATTCTTTTATTTATTTATTTTATTTTATTTTATATCTCTTTCAAATTCCATCATAACCCCATTTTAAAAGACATGTAACTCATCATTAACAACATTTATAACCTCCTTCTAACCTCAACTATTAAAACAAGTCTTATGTCTTATTTTTTTTGCTCATTTTCTGAAAATCTCACTTATAAAAAAACTCTTTTTTCATCCTTTGACTTTGACTAGTTCTTTTACAAGTGTTTGCAAGAATTATTTAGTGCTAAGGCAATTTTTTATCTTGTCTTGCTTTTAGATTATTTATTTATTCTATGTTTTACTTCATTTTTTTTATTTTAGGCTAAAGAATGTAAAGAAATTTGATGTTAATAACCGGGATAAATTTGGAGTCATGGGTTATAAGATTGAAATTATTTGGGATTTACATCAAATTTTTAATTGGATAAAAGTCAATTTCAAGAACTAAGTATGATATTGGTGTGAGAATTCGTAAACCAAATAACAAACGATGAAAGATGACCAAATTCACTCAAAATCGAGTTTTTCAAGGATTCGGGTAACGGGGTAAGTGCCTTTGGCAGTTATCAACTTAAAATTTGACTATTTTTACCCCTCGAGTTTCACATGTGTAATTCCGGTAAAATCAAATTTTTCAGTAAAGCAGTATTTACCAAAATAAAAATTTTCAAGCTGACATGACAGCTCGACCCTAGCTAGGCTACTGCCCCTTGGACCCTGCTACCAGGGTCGCCGCCCCCGGACACCCGCCAAGAGGGCGTTTCCCCCTTGGAACCACCATTGCTTAGGGAAGTTGCCTCTAAAAAAGTTTTCTATATCAATTATAATAAGAAACTCAAACAAGCGTGTACTTCGTACCTACTGACTTGTTTGATGGATATCATGATCATATTAGTCATTAGTCAATCAAATTATACTAAAATATCTAACAAAGAAACATTCTAACATCCAAACATACACTAAATTGTAGTATGATGAATGCAAGGATTATAAAAGATGAACAAACCCATCAGTGACTTGATTCACCTATCGTTCTCATGGCTTTATGTTCTTATTTTAATTTTTTCTTTTACTAAACATCTTTTTAATTTTAATCATGATCATTTGATCATTAACTCTAGCTCTCATTAACCCATTAACATTCACTAACACACCTAAATCAAGCTAACAACGCACTACATTAGCAAAGAATCTTGTTTGCACATGAACAGTTATGCCATCGCATTCGGTTATTCCACAAGATGGTTTCTCTAAACAATGACTATGCCGACATCTTGGAACATTCTTCATAACTCAAATGGACTCTAATATACTATATATTGACATATTAGAACTCGTTCTATCCCGTTTCACACTTTAATAATTTTACAAGTGCACATAAGTGCCTTACTAGAATTAAAAAAAAATGTAGTTTGATTTCAACCAACCATAACTTGGTAATAATAAACTAATTTTGATCAAACTTAGACTTCACAATGAATTATGTCGATTTACTTTTTGAATGATAGTTTATACATCATCAAATTCAATCGGACGACTCCACAAGAGCCTTCACAAGATTAGTGCGCATTTTAACACCTTCTGTCTTGTGTTGTTGTTTTGACGTGCTTTCAGGTCTTTTCATAAAAACTTTTCTAAACGAAATTTGTCCGCGAGACTATTAACTAGTTGAATATGATATTTCATATTTTTTTGAAATCGTTTGATATTTTTAAAACTTGTTCGAACGCGTATCGAACATTCTGTCCCGAATCTAAAATTGCCACAGTAATCATTTTTCAGTCTATCTTTCACCTTTGGCATTCCCTAAATGTCCTAACTTCTTGTAATGACTTTCAACCCTAAGTTATTGTTTTATTCTTTAGGACATCACGTTTGACTCTTGAACATCCAACTTTTTTTGTGAACTCTACAACAATCATCATACAAGGTGATATTCATAGCCCCCTTTTAAACCGTTTGATTTGTGGTGAAACATGCACATGTTCGCACACTTCAACGTTTTTACAAAAAAAAAAAATCTTAAACAAGTAATTCAATTATGTGCTTTTGTATTTAAACACAATATGATAGCGTTGCGATCATTAACTTGAGTACAAACCTACGACAGTACTAATATGGCTATAAGTGGGAAACCGAAAACATACTTTATGGTCAACTCGTGGAGTTAAACATCGTCATAAACTTAGACAATCTTGGGGATTGTGGACATGTAAACTGGAACTTTTAGGTTTGATTGCAAGGATCATTCGTTTATATTATTGGGCTTCAGTGATGAACTCGTAAATGATATTGTAACTTTCAAGCAAACTTATTTATTTATTTCTTTCAAACCTATATTTATCACTAACTTTTAGTTGACTCTTTTCTTTACATGTTTCAAAAAAATGTGAACTAGGTTTGTTGAAGATCATGCAGGATGCTTTGAGACTAAAATAATAAAACAATCATTTGTTATCTTGAATTGTGTTATGTTTTATTTTTTATGTTTTGAACAAGTGTTTAATCAATTATAAAATTAAAATAATTATATGTTGGTTTAGTTTCAATCTTTATACCATGAGCTATGAAATTATTATGTTGCACTCGCACGTCCGTTGGGACGAGGGGAGCGATTCTTCAAAGCCACCACGATCTCTCTCCATCTTTCTCTGTGGTTGTAGATGTTATGTTGTTCATAACATTGTTGGCATAATAACACGTAAAACATTGTTTCTTTCCTTTGTAAATTAATAGATTAGTAATAGTAATTCTACATAAATAAATTAAATATGAAATGTAGGATTTTAACTTTTATTTGATGATTAGAAACAAGATACCTTATTTATACATGAATTATAATTGTTTATTAAAAAAAAAGTTTACTGCACAAATAGTTTATGTGGTTCTAGCCAGAGTAACGTATTTAAACACCAAGTTTGAAAAGTAACATGTTAAAGTTTTTAGCTTTCTTTTTGTTACCATTGTGGGTCCTAAAGACCATAAAATTTTAACAAAATACCTCATCACTTGTTAAAAACATAAGAGTAATGCTTAAATCGATTAGGATTCTTATCACTATCATTTCATATTATGACTATGAAATATGACAAATGAATGTCAAGACTCTTCTTTCAATGGAACTCAATGAAGATGTTCATATGGACCAACCAAAATATTTTATACGTTTCAAACATCTTGAGAAGGTTTGTACGCTAAAGGAATCCATTGATAGATTGACGAAAGCATCTAGGAATTGACATATTTGATTTGATGAGAAAATCAAGATTTTGGTTTTAACAAAAACGAATATGAACGATGCATTTACATTAAGACTAGTAGAAGCAAATTAATGATTTTGATGAAAAAAATCTCCTGTGTAAACGACATACTCCTTAATGGAAACAACATCCCAATATTAAATGGTATTAATCATATGCTTGGAAAAGTTTACAATGAAGAATCTTGACAAAGTTGCTTCTTCATATTTGAAATTAAGAGGTATATAAATATATCAAAACGACTCACAGGCAAAGTTAATGTATAGACATTAACAAAGTCATGAAACGTTTTTTCATGGACAATGCCACGCGTGAGCACTTACCCATGACACCCAGTACCATTCTTAAACAAATCTCGATGTCCACATATGAATGAATCGATTAAAAGAATGAAGGAACTATTTATGCTTTGACTATTAGAATGAAGAACCATTTGAAAGACCGAAAACACCATCCTACACCAAACCAGATGCCGATAACGCGTGCCACCAATAAGATGTAGCGCTCCCACTCCGCCCCTCATTTCTATAAACTTAAACTTTAATAACTACATACCTTTAACAAATAAACAAATAACTAAGGGGCTGTTTGTTTTTTCCAAAAAAGTCTTCCTGACCACTTTTGTCTGCACCGCGCAGATCGCGGCCAAACGTTGGGTTGAGCAGGACTTTTTTTTGAAACAGACTTGGACACAAGTCTTCTCACCTCTTTTTGAAAAAAAAACCCTTCCAACACAAAAAACCCTTCCAACACAAAAAACCCTACATCCCTCTCCACCTTCCTAACCCCTTCCCCCTTCCACCTTGAACCCGTCAGCCGCTCCTCTACCACCACCACCGTCTCGCCACCGCCACCGTCGCGCCACCGCCACCGTCGCGCCACCCCTTCCCTTCCCTCGCGCCACCGTCGCCGCCACCTCTTCCTCTAATTTCATCAGGTTTAGGTTTGTGATTTAGGTTTGATGTTGGTTTGTGATTTAGGTTTGATGAAACTAGTATATGTTGGTTTGTGATTTATGTTTGATTTAGGTTGAATGATTTCAGCAGTCTGCAAAAGTTAAAAAACAAACAGTCTTCTTCTTGTAGACTGCAGAGGTTTGATCCACCTCTTCTGCTACAGATATTTATAGATGTGGTTCGCAGACTGCATATATTTTACCTCTGCAAAAACAAATACCACGTAATACTCTACACACATTTTCCACCAATAGATGAGGGTCTAACTCTACTCTGTTGTCTCTTACATACATAACATAACAGAAAACTATAGGGACCAATGTTGCCACATCACCCAAAGTTCACCCTGAAGTTTTACCCACACAAAAGTCACCACCAATCCACTCCGCAGCCTCTTTACCTTTTCACCGTCCGGTGCAAAATGGAGGTGTTTTCCGGCGACCACGGGCTGCCGTCCGACGTCGTCCTCTTCTCCGACACCCACTTCTCCCCCTTCACCGTACCCACCTCCGACAACTTCTCCGACCACCACAACATCTCCGACGACAACCCCTTTCTTCCTCTGCAACCACCGCAAAAGCTCCGGCCGATTAGGTCCAACGTACGCAGTTCTTTAGATGATCATGTTGATGCGAAAACGAGCAGCTGGACGTCGGAAGCTGGGATGGTTAATGCTGAAATTGATGGTGGTGGTGGTGGTTTTGATCCCCCAAATGGGTCTGATTTAGGTTTAGTGGTGAAAGAATGTCAAATTGAAGCTGCATTAAGGTAATTTCTTTTTCATTTATGTTTTCTTAGTTTGTGTATGAAATGGGTTTTTTAATTTGAGTTCTAAAGTGCCCCCTTTTCGCCATTATTCGCGTTAAATTTGTTCGAAAGATGTGTCATTTGGAAATTGACTGCAGGGTTTTCTTTCTTTCTGTAGATGTATTTGTAAAATGAATCGTAAGTACAAAATCAAGGTGGATGAATTCGGTTTACTTGTGGTGTGATTCATTAAGTATTTGAAAGTGAGATTAAGGAAAGATGTGATTCAAGGGATTTAAATTTTGCTCTGTTATGATCATTTGAGTCAGAGAATTATTGAAATTCTTTCTTTGGGTTTGAAAAAAGCCCAATTGTGTAAATTGGATGAAAATGGGGAAATCAATATATACATTTTTGGTGTGTATGTAAAGTGGGTACTTTTATCTTTTCTAGATAATGGACTGTTAAAAGATGTGGTTATGCTAGCTTGCCATTTGATTATGCTCTCCTCATGAAACTTGTTTCTTGATGATAATATGTATTAGATTACTACATACTGATGCCAATTGTTGATGATATTTGTTTTCATTGTTCTGATTATATGTTAGTATTATCAATCTCACAAACTGAAGTAGTAAGTTAAAAGTATTTGTTCTTGAGATTTGTGATTCAACAAGTTTTTGTTCTTCAAAATGATGTAACATATTAGGGGAAGAATAACTTGGCCTCCTATCTGGTTAAAGGTGGTTTTTTTCATACAATTGTTTGTTGCATAGATGATATATGTGAATGAAATATTGATCTCCAAGTTGTTCATATAGAGAATTGGGATACTAGATTTGATTTGTGTCGAAAAACGAATGTTTGGTTGGATTAAAAGAGGTTACCTTACTCCTTTCATCTTCTTTTTCAGCTCTTCTTCATCTGATGAAACTAGCAAATTGCAAGAACCAATCAATGAACCCATAAACAAGAAAAAGAGGAAGAGAAAATCAAGGAGGAAGCTGGAGTTGTATATCGAAAGCATGATGAAAACAGTGATTGAAAAGCAGGAAGAAATGTATAAACAATTGACTGAGATGTTAGAAAAGAAGGAAAAAGAAAGCATCATGCGCGAACAAGGGTGGAAAAAACAAGAGATCGAAAGAGCAAAGAGGGACGAACAAGCTAGGAAACAACAAGCTTCTCAAAGTCTAGCTCTCATTTCCTTCATTCAAAACTCATTGGGCAAAGAGTTCCAAATCCCCAATCCTCTTGAAAAGCAAGGTGATGATCAAGAAAATCAAGAAAGCTCAATGTATGATGCTGCAGGTAATGATGATATAGAAATGAATAGCATTGAAGAATCTGAGTGTGACCCGAATAACAAAAGATGGCCAAAATCTGAAGTGCAAGCACTTATAACGGTTAGAGCTGCTATGAGCCACAAGTTTAATGGGAAGGGATCGAAAAGCTCTATTTGGGACGAAGTTGCTGGTGCTTTATCTGGTATGGGATATAATCGGACTCCAAAAAAGTGCAAAGAGAAATGGGAAAACATGAACAAGTATTATAGAAGAACAACAGAGAAGGGGAAGGAGAGCAAAACGTGCTCGTATTTCAGTGAGCTGGAAATGTTGCATAAAACCGGCTTAATTTCTGCAAATTCTCATGATGAGAATGAAAGCATCAATAGCTTGCTGTAGAATTCAAATAATCGAGAGGCGAATGGGATTATTTTCTTATGATTATATCAATTTTTTCCAATTGTAGCCTTGATGGACTTATTTATGTTGTATGAGGTATGATGGGTTGTCATAGTAGTAGAAGAAATGTTGTTTTGATTTGAGTTTGATGGCAGATGATACAGTTTAATAGAATACAATGTATTGTTAACTTTGACTTTGACTTTCTGCAGTTAAATGCTCAAACACCAGAATGTAATGGTTTATTTACAGGTTTCAAACTGACCCACATCTCTTAACTTCTGTTGATCTTTTGTTTCTCATTGATCACCAAGAAAAAGTTTGTGGTAATGTTGATGTGTTTGCTGACTGTATCAATGTATCATCATATTCCTTTTTTTTTTCTTTTTTTTTGTTTAATACCATCAAATACCAACATATTTTCACATTTTACATGTAAAAGTCCCTCGATCCAATTTTGATGTATTATAGTTCTTCAACCTTTTAAAATATACATGCGTGTGAAATTATTTCTCAAATTGTCGTGTCATCCCTAAACACTAAAGTGTTTGTTTATGAAGTATTGATTAGGCTCTGAAGATCTGTTTCCGTCTAGATGGAGATCGCAAAAGGTGGCACTGTGGACGACCCTAATATTTTATTATTAGCTCATTTATCTTTCTTATTTATTAAGTTGGAAACCATAATCTTGTATTAACAATTACAAATGTTTGTACTTGTAATTTCTCACGATTGAGACAGATAACAATAAAAGTACCATGGTTACAACACGTGAACGGATGTCACACTGACCAAATCATATAAATTTCTCGTGCTCATCCTTGCTTTCATCTCTTGCAATTTTCATTTGTGTGTGGTGTGTTGGCTGATACTCGAACCCTAACAAATAAATACTAAGCAAATATTTAATCAAGTGACATTCCCGAGTACACAAATTGTTGACATGAATTACTTGTTCCGTCATATAACATGATATAAATTCGTATTTAGTGTTTCCGTCACCAAAAGAGCTTACATTACCTCCCATTTAACCAAAAAAAATCACCCATGTAATTACTTTCACAAATACTTTGTATTTAAACATTTATAAAAACCGAGTGGTGGCACATCTCTGTGTAAATTACCCTTTTTTAAAGATTTTCATATTTTGAAACAACTGTCCTAATTGATGCAGATAAAACAACTTATAATATGCTAACATATTCCCCATGAGTAAAATGATTCTTGATATTAAAAACAAAGATTAAATTTCAAAATATTAATAATTTACAATCAAACCTACCAACTAAGAATCTGATTGGACAGAATTTGAAACAAAAAGATAAAATTTGAAATGTAGAAACGACAGAGACATGAAATATATAGGACCAAAAGCAATGAATCAAATAAAAGTAATTATAGAGTAGCATGCATCAGCATTAGCCAAAGAGGGTGGTGGTCAAATGCACCTTAACCAAAACACTCAATGCAACCACCTTTCCCACCTCCGGCGAATACACGGTTCTTGTTCACCGCGCCACCATGCCACGTGTCCTCACCCCCCCCCCCCCCCCCCCCCCCACACACACACACACACCCAACACACCTCTGTAAAACTCATATATTATTATCTGTCATGAGCCCTTCATTTTTCAATTTCTAAAGAAAATATGGAACGTGGAGGAGGTTTCCATGGCTACCACAGGCTCCCCATCCACCCTACATCTGGTACATACATGCATGCATACATATAGTCATATAGATATAGATAGATGTGTGTGTGTGAGTGTGTGTGTGTTTGTGTATATTGTTTTCTTTTGCTTTGTGGAGAACTTTTGTCTGTAATTGCATTGGGCTCTTTATTCATCTTCTTTATCCATTTTCAAGAAATCTTTAATCTGCATGCAAGATCATGTCTTCTTTAGGTATCTTCAAGTAGCAATTGATCTTGTTAATTGTGGATGTTTAAGTTTGTTTAAAGATTCTGTATGATCTTCAGTTGTATGGATTCAAAGTTAACTACTTTACAGTCTACTGAGATGTTTACAAAGTCTAAAGATCTTCTGGCATATAGGGTCTGCAGGCTAAGCTGTTAATGAGTTTTAATGATCTAAAGACTATTATGTTGATTGATTGAAGCATATTTTACATGAAATTATAAAGGGCTTGTGTTGATTTCTTGAAGTTTGAGTAATTGAGTTGATGTTGTTGATTGTATGCTTCAATGGAGGTCTGTTTGATCTGTTTTTGGTTGTTAAATCTGAGTGAGATGTGTTTGTCAGTGTGTTTGAATATGGGTGGAAGGAGGACAAATGTGTAGAACAAGTGGCATGCATGCAATAATATCACTCTCTTGTTTTGTCCCCACAAATTTGTCATCTTTACCTCACTTTCTTTTTTATATAATGTTATTAATTATGTATAATTCAATGTTATAAGTAGTTCATGTGTAACTTATAAGGTTTGGTGACTTTGATCAGGGGTGCAACAGGCAGATATGAAGCAGAAGCTACCAGAAACGACTAACAACGCGTCTGCAGACGACAATGAGTGCATTGTTAGAGAGCAAGATCGGTTCATGCCAATAGCAAATGTGATCAGGATCATGAGGAAGATACTCCCGCCTCACGCGAAGATATCTGATGACGCAAAAGAAACAATTCAAGAATGTGTGTCTGAGTACATTAGTTTTGTCACAGGTGAAGCGAATGACCGTTGTCAGCGTGAGCAGAGGAAGACTATTACTGCAGAAGATGTGTTGTGGGCTATGAGCAAACTGGGGTTTGATGACTATATTGAACCGCTGACTGTGTATCTACACCGCTATAGAGAGTTTGATGGTGGTGAACGTGGGTCGATAAGGGGTGAGCCGCTTGTCAAGAGGGCTGCAGCCGGTGCTGATCCTGGTCCATTTGGTATGGGGCCTTTTGTGCCTGGGTTTCACATGGGTCATCACCACAATGGCTTCTTTGGTCCGGCTAGCATTGCTGGTTTCTTTAAGGACCCGTCGAGCGCGACGGGTCCGTCTGGGCCGGCTGGGTTTGAGCCTTATGCTCAGTGTAAAGAATGACTGAGTGACAAGGGTCAGGGGTCTTAGGATCAGATTGTGATGTTAGTTGGTTTGTTTTTTATTTTATTTTAAATTTGGGTTTTTAGTTATGGAGCAACAAATTACATTGGGTGAAACTTTGGCTAAGGCATGTAAAAACAGTTGACATGCTAATCAAGTAGTAGTAATTTGCTTTTCTTTTTAACTTTTATGATTTTTGACTGTTGGTGAAATGAAATGGAAATTAAATAAGAAAACTAATAAAAAAATGTGCTAAACAATCCACAGACAGCCACATTGAAATAAAAACCTTTATGAATTTTTTTAAAAAAAATAGATGTTTCATCAACAACCGACTGCCAAACTAAAGTAAAATGTTTTAGGGTATACCTTCATTGTTTTTATATTTGTTATTTTTGCAATATGCATTTATGATTTTGTGAAATACTCATGGACCATCTTTGTTTTTTTAGCTATAACTTTATATAATGGAAATGAAGTTTTTTAGTATTTCATTAAAGTAGCTCAAAGGTTTTATGCATCTCTAAAATCACTTAACTTTCATTAGGTGTTACGCAATATTTTAACAAATGTTTAATTTAAAAAAAAAAAAATGAGGCAAGTATAACATAAAGTGATTATATCTTTCCAATTAGACTTAATTTTAACAATTATAAAACTTGGAACTATTAATTTCCACTTCTAAGTTAATTATAAGAAAATTGATCAAAACTTAATATATGTTTGTCGAACTTATTTTAAAAATATAAACATCTATATGAAACACTTAATGAAAGTTAATTGACTGTAGAAAGACAAATAAACTTTGAGTGACTTGAATAAAATGCTTTAAAAACTTGATTACATGAAGCTAGAGAAAAAAACCTAGAACATAACAAGTGATTTTTATTTTTTTCTAAAAAAAGCATCACAAACTGCCAAAGCAAACAGTTTTAGCTGATTTGCAAGTCCGTAAGACCTAAACAACGTTTGTCAAAAAGGTAATTAGTAGTTCGATAAAGAGTTTTTATCAAAACCAACCAAATCAAACCACGAAAAAGTACCAAAAACAAAAAGAATAGCACAAGCAGAAAAAAATCATAATTAAAAAGGCCAGTAAATACAGCAACTAAATTGCCAATTATCAATCATCATACTTGAAAGTAAACTCACTTAAGAGACCTGCTGAGCTTGAAAAGCATCGCGCAATAAGGACTGAAATATGATCTCCCAGGATTTACACTTTAATATCAAATGACCCATTTAAGAAACAAGAATGTGTATACGACCTACGAGCATCGACTCCTTCGGTGCCCTTAATTTTCAAACCAAATGCATTCTAGTATAAAACAACATTTGGTTTTTTCATTCCTGAGAAATGAGCATAAAAAATTTCACTCCTTGGATGATGACTGCAGCCAAACAGGAGCCTATTTCTGTTTCTAACATGTTACAAGAATCAATTTTTAAGTTTTGAGCTCAAAATCAAAATAGAATACAGCTGCAACTAAAAAAAGTTTTGACACACAAAATTTTAAAGAAAGATAGGTTAGACCTATGTTCCAATGCATTGCCTTTTCATCCCTTGTTCAGAGGTCTCATCCGCTTGACCTTCTTCCTGAGATGCTTGTTCTTCGCTTTCACATCTTTTTCTTTGAGGAATCACATGGAAAAATGACGCCTTCCAATCTTTTGTTTCCAAATACTTGAGAAGTATTTCTATCACTTGGTTCACCGTAAGGACCTACATTTTCACACACAAAAACATTACTCATTATCAAATCGAATCCCAGGGAGGTGGGTAAATGAGTCGTGGACTACTCGAGATTGGCTTGCTAACAGCTCAAATCAAGCTGAGGTTAAATGAGCTCAAGTCCAAATTCGAGCCTATGTTGGAGCTCATTTAGCAGAAGAGCTCGAGCATGAGGTTCACATATTGAGCTTGACAAGGCTCGAGAGACTAAATATCTGCGTAATAATTATTATTTTATATAAATTATGATAAAAACAACTACAAACATATTCTTAATACTATATATATTTACATGATTTGTACCTGAGAACTAGACATTTTGAGGTAGTTGCTAATTGGGAGTTTTGCAGTTTGAATTCCTTGTTCCACAGCTTTCTTCATGGTTATCCCTTTCCACCTGTTTCTATCCACCAGCCCGCCAATAATATAAATTTTCTTTGGATCAAGTTCAGTGAGCACGGTTTCTGAGTCGGCTGTCAAGTAGACCAAATGCTCCTTTTGAGATTCAAAGGTATTGATATAAGGACCGCTATCCTTGTCAATTATCCATTTATCAAACCCGGGCATCTTTTGTAATTGGCTTCCAATTTCTCCCTCGTATCCGGTCAACCAGAGATGACAAGGGACCGCGCTTCTTCCATTCACAGCATAACAATACATTATCTGTATACACAGTAAAGTTTTAAGAAGAAATACAATGTCTACCAATAGCATAATAAATTTGCAATTCAGTGGACATGACCACTCATCACTGGGGCAAAGCATCTTTTAAATTCTTATGTTTTTTATGCTAGTTTAGTTCTCTCCTAACTAATACGCTTTTGTTAAATTAAAAGTGAGATAATTAGTTTCTTATACCTCAATGAAGTGACGAGGCTCGATTGTGCAAGAACTTTAGAAAAAGGAAAACTTTTTTATTAAGAACGTTAGAAATATATACATACACAGTTACACATGCACACAAATATAGCGAGAGAGGGTTGTTCATCACGAATCCATTTTTAAGCGCGCGACTGTGATAAGCGCATAACCGCACCTCTTTGTCTCTCCCACTATATCTCAAAAGCACAACCTACAATAGTACTTATGCAATTCTCTACTTAAAAATGGTTTTGTATACATGTGTGTGTTAATGTGTTTGTGTGTGTGCATAGAGAGGTAGTAGTTAAATACATAACCAACTTGATGTAGAAAACTGCCTACTATGAAAACCGCATATACACGTGTACCTGGGATACACAAGGTGGTTATGTATCCGCGTAACCATCTCTTTTTCTCTCCCACTAAATCAGGCAAGCACTACATACAAATGCTTACACAATTCCCTACCTAAAATTAGTTCTATATTGAACACATCAGGATTAAATAGAGGTATTTATATTAATGTTTCGAACACAATAGACTTAGGGGCTGTTTGGCAGTCTCTTAATCAGACATTTGCCTCTGAATGGTTAAGCATTATACTAATGCTGAATGGTTAAGAGTTCTAATGTTGAATGGTTAAGAACTCTTATCTGAATTGGTCAGACATTTGCCTTTGAATAGTTAAGCGATATACTAGCTCTTAATGGTTCAGACCTCTTAATGGTTCAGCACTTAATGGTTCAAACCTCTTATTGGTTCAGCACTTAATCATTCAGATATTGCCAAACAGCCCCTTAACCAATGTTTACCATGATCATTTCCTTCAAGTAAAAAAAAACAAAATTGCATTATGTAATCCAGTAAAACATTCACAGCATTAGGATTCCAATTAATCCCACTTCTTAAACCCTAAACTAACTGATCAAATCTCTCATCTTCAAGATCATGTTAGCAGAACACAATCAAACACAAATGCATATATCACAATTCCAAAACATAAAGTCGAATCACCTGTTGAACGAGGCTATGAATCTCATTAGGAGCCATCAAATCCGAAAACTGAAGATCAACAACAACATTCTGCCCATGCTTCTTCGCTTCCGACAACCTAAGCGCCTTACTCTCCCTCTCCTCCGCCCTCTGCTCCATCCTCTCCCTCCTCACCCCCTTTCTCTCCTCAATCATCTTCAACCTCTCGTCTTCCGACAATCTCGACAGCTTCTCTTCCCACTCTTTGCGTTTCATCTCCCCCTGACGCCTCTTCTCCTCTTTCATTGCCGCTTTCTTCTCCGCCTTCTTCGCCTCGAATCGCTGTTGCTTTAATAGCTTCTTCTGTGCGTTTTTCGACAGTGGTTGCGGCGGTGAACGGTGGTGGCCGGCGTCGGAGGATTGGGTGGTGACGTGAGGCTGATCGGTGGCGATTGTGTCCATTTTTGCAGTGTTGATTTGGTGATTTTGCCTGTGAATGAGAGCTGATGTTAATAAATTGGTTAGAGTGAACATAGGGTTTATATTGTTTTTCCCCCAAATTGGAGTGAGATGAACAAAGGGTTTAGGATAAAGATAGCCATACAAGATACAAGTCACATTGTCACAAACCCAATGGTGCATGAAAGTGAAAATTTATGTGGATAATGTAGAATGATTATAACACTAGGATATACGAAAAGATTATATAAGTAAAATAAATAATACACAAACGAGTTGATTTTAATGAGTACGGCCAGACGGTATGATATGATAAGGCTCTAAATTCATTCTTATTTGATAACCAGTAAATCTCGTTTGTAATAGAGGGTGGTGATATAAAAAAAAAGGCAATTGCATATATACCTTTATAAACCTTGTTAATTACATATTTACCCAAATCAAAATTAAAATTGCATATATGTCCTTCTTTAATCTGTTTATTGCATATTTATCCAACTTAAAACTAAAATTGTATATAAACCCTTCTTTAATAAAAATAATATTAAATTAACTTATTTTGACATTTTATTAATAATAAATTATAGAATTACTATTTTACTCATGACTGTTTGTGATTGTTTTTATCATAATTTGTTAGTTCTGTAAAAAATTAAAAGTTTGATATTTGTATTGCATTTTATTAATTTTACTCTAAAAACTTGATAAAAAAAATAGACTCAACATAAAGGAATAAAATTATTAAAAAAATACAAAAAGGAAAAAAGTTTAAGAAACAACTAAAACTCATTAGCAAAATATGATTAAAAAACAGAAAAAAAACTAAAAAAATGTAAAAAGAAAAAGAATAAGCTAAAATGGGTGAATATGAATTTAAAATTTTAAATAAATTAATCTATAATTTATTTTTAATAAAATAAATCAAAATAGGTAAATCTGAATTTTTTTCCATTAAAAAAGGGGATATATGTAATTTTGGTTGTGATTTGGGTAAATATGCAATTAAAAAGATTAAATGAGGGGATATATGCAATTTTAATTTTGAATTGAGTAAATATGCAATTAAGTTATTTTACAAGGGCAAATATGCAATTGTCACTAAAAAAAAAAAGTCAATTTATGTTATTTTTGTGGCCATTTTTTGGGTTATATGGAATGCTACGAACCGTATGATCTTCAACTCCAAGCCGGTCTCCATATCAACAGTGATTGATGAGATAAAGTATGCACGAGTGATCTAATTAAAATATTTTTTAAACTTGGTTACTATTAAGTGACATTTTTCCTTTTATATAGGATATACAATATCCTATTAATATTTTGTCTCAATAGTTGCAATCCGAGTAATTAGAATTGAAGTCAAGATTAGTTATGGGATCCTAAAGAGTATATTAAAAACAATGTAGAATATGTGATTGAAATGAATGTATAATTTTAGTTTTAAGTTAGTGCAATCATGGTATTTTAAAAAGATCTATCATAAGTTTTCAATAAATTCTCTGATATAAGTCGAATTATGAAAGATGTTATTGAAACCTCTAACTA
Source organism: Flaveria robusta (assembly GCA_025506415.1). NCBI lineage: Eukaryota > Viridiplantae > Streptophyta > Magnoliopsida > Asterales > Asteraceae > Flaveria > Flaveria robusta. The sequence goes on along the minus strand of CM046468.1, from coordinate 11,586,262 downwards.
TAAATATCCTAATGAAAGTCCAATTATGAACAAGGTTATTTGACACCTCTAACTACAAATTACCTCCTCCTCATGTAAAGTATGAATGGAAAGACACTACATGATGGTTAAATAAGTTCATAGGTGTAGATTTGGGCATGAGACAAGAAAATTATTTTTTGGTAGATTAAACATGCATGATGTTGATATTTTATATATGTTATATGATATTTTATTCATGATTTTACATAAAAAAGATTGAAAAAATATCACAGAATAGTAACCAAGTTTCAAAAGTGTTCTAATTTAGTCACTCATGCATGTTTTTCTCAAATTGGACCACTAAACGATAAAATCGAGTCATAATCGAATTTTTTTATGTCAAGAAAGTAACAGTGGATAAGACGTAGGGGTTAGAATTTTCAATATATAAAAATTATATTAAAAAATAAAAAAAAACATGTAAATTATAAAAAAAATAAAAAAGTACCTAAAATTTACGTCAACGTTCCATATCAGCATCAAAAGATAGAAAAAAATATTTTCTAACTGAAACAAAAAGTATAACATGCTAAAAAACATGTTAAGGCTTTTAATTTATATAAAATATAAAAACTGGATGATCTAATTGGAACACTTTAAAACTTGAGTTACCTAACTGGAATGGAACACTTTTGAAAGTTGATTACTATTTTACAAAATTACCCTAAAAAATTTACACAAAGTAGATTAGAATTCAGTTGTGTCCTAAGTTATTATCTTCCACTTCCTCCCAGCATGAAATTGCAATAGTTGAAAGACCACCTAGTGTAACACTAAGTAGTGGTGTACAAACCGGTTTAGATACCAAAACCGGTTCGGGTTTAAAACCGAACCGGTTTGTAGGTTATGGGGTCAAACCGGTTTTGTTTCAAACCGGTTCGGGTTACAAACCGGTTTGGCTCACCGGATACTCAAACCTATCAAACCGATTCGGACCGGTTTGAAACCGGTTTTTTTTTCAATAAACTGGTTTTAGGACCGGTTTTAGGACCAGTTTAACTGGTTTTTAACTTTTCAAACCGGTTTATAAACCGGTTTTGAGGGTGGGTTTATAAACCGGCAACAAACCGGCGGTTTGGGTTGGTTTGGGACCGGTTTGGGCCAAACCGATTTTTATTTGAATCCGGTTCCGTTTTTTCCGGTCGAAACGGTTCACAACCGGTTTTTTTGCCCATGACTAACACTAAGTTAGTTAGCGTCATCATTACACCACCCCTAATATAAAGCAGAGTGAAATTTTAATAATAACAATAACCATATTACTTTAAATGAATGTTGATTGTAACAACACAGTGTTGTCAACATTATAAATTAGGCCTGCACATTTGCGGGCTTCTACCTTTGTTATGATGATGAAATTAACGTAGCTAAGCACAAAAAGAGCGTATAACATTGAGGTCGCTTAGTTTTGGAGATCGAAGCATCTCGTACTTTGAGACATAAACAGGATTTAACATTGAATCGACAAGCTCGATAAAAAAGTTAATAACAAAGAAAAATATTTTTTTATGAAAAACAAAGAAAAAGTAATTTAAAATTTATTAAAAAACAGCAAATGAAAAAACCAAAGAAACCCCAAAAGACATTAATAAAACCTCAAATATTGAGGTAGGGGAGGGGGTTGTGAGACTCAAACCCAAGTGGAGAGAATGGAAAGTGGAACGTGCTTCCACCGGGGCAACATCCTTTTTTTGTGTTATAAATCCAAGTAACAATATATTTATACTACTAAAATACAAGAAAATAAAAAAATAAATAGAAGAAATTAAATTAAGACCAATAGATATTGACACGTGACATGGCGGTGAAAACCCACTAACCATGCCTTTTAAGGTATGATAATTTACATAATATTAAGTATTAACAGAGGAGTTGAAAAGAATGATGAAAAATACAAAAAAATAAAAAAATAAATAGATGAAATTAAATTAAGACCAATAGATATTGACACGTGACATGGCGGTGAAAACCCACTAACCATGCCTTTTAAGATATGATAATTTACATAATATTAAGTATTAACGGGGGAGTTGAAAAGAATGATGAAGTAGGTGTGTTCTAAAGTTTCGTAAACAATCTGATGGTGCGTGTACATGTTCTAAAGCTTTGTGTACTACCTATCTTAAACAATCTGATGGTTAAGGGGGTATCATTTGCATTTTCACAAAGGCAAACCATATCTCCCGCTTGTGGTGGTAGGTGGTCTATCTCCATCAGCAGCTATCTCTCTGTGTGTCGTCATTGTTTTAGATTCCTTTACCACCAATCGCCCCGCCTCTCTCACTTGTTGTGTATGTGTTTAATGGTATATTAAGTGTGGTGATGGATGTGGAGGCGGTCGATGATATGTGTGATTTGTGGGTGTGGAGATGACGGTTGATCGAGACGAAGATCCGCCCACTGCCTCTGGTGTTAGTTTAGTCGGCCTTTGTTCATTCTTTCTCAAGATTCCTTTCCTGTTATGCCTTCTTCGTTAGAGACCGGGTGAAACGTTGATTGAGGTCCCGGGGTTAGAACCCCTTTATCGATGGCAGCCGACGGCGACAACGACCTTTTGTGAGTCTATTGCGGTCCTCTATTGACCTCCTCCATCTCCCGTGGAACCCTTGATTCTGCATTGGCTGTTTGTTTCTTGTGTGTTTGTCTTTCGTGGTTTGCTTGATGACTCGGTGCATCTGAAAGCGATGGATACAAACCCATAGTTTTTTCATTGATTGTTTTTTATTTGTCTGTAAGTGTTCGTAAACCATTCATGAACACTTTCAATCATTAATGAACAAACATGAATAAGGCTCCGTTCAACACATTTGGGTTCGTTTATAGCCCTATCTATTAGCAATTCACAAGTTCTAAAGATATAGTGCAATTGTTATAGTGTCGTTTGTCTTTATTTTCAAACTTTTCATATGTCAAGAGTTTGGTTGTCATAGTGTATTTCCTTTAACGTTTTGACAACCTATTATCTCAGGAGTAATATCGTAGTTGATATATACACTACTCAAATGTATAAGACGAAACCACACTTTAGTTCTTAGATATGCTTGCTCCATAAATGTTGTTCAATATCGTATCTAGTTTCCTCGTTTCACTTTGTTCGATTGATTTCATTTGTCAACTCTCGTAACTCCAGTTGTTGAACTCTCATAGATGCTTTGGATAATTGCCTTTTTATAACTAGAGTTTGATTTTATTAATAATATTTCAATTAATTTCTCTGACGAATTGAAAATGAAGATAACTTTACACAACTGTTTGAGTTATGCTTGTAGGGCATTTCATTTAGTTTTTTTTCTTATGTTATGATTACAATGAGATAACAAGTCATGAAATATATAACTGACCTTTAAATGATATGTTATGTAATCTAGGACTCTTAGGTGGTTAATTTTACTATGTGAATTCCTTTTTAAATATATCTAGCGTTTTTGCTTGATATAGTATCATTTCTTTCATTTTCTCAAGTTTTCAAATACATAACACTAGTTGGATGTTGTAGTCTAATTTTCCAATCATTCTCATCACATTTTAAATATATAGAGCGGTTTGATTGTTACAATGTTGTTTGCATACATTTCCACAACTTTTTAAATACATAGCGCGAGTTTGGTTACTATAGTCCGATTTCAAATACTTTAGTTGTTGACATATGCATTATTTAAATCCTTATGCAAAACTAATAATTAACAAGTATTTACTATATAAAGCAGTGTTTCATGAAAAACATTCATGTCCCATCCAGTTTCATAATTTTACCATTTTAACCGATTTTCTCAGCCTCAAAACTCCAAAGAATGGTCGAATTTCTTATAAAAATATTTTATATTGTTATCTTTCTATAATCAGAGTCTTGTATTTTGGTAAAATTTGTTGACGAGGGTAGAGATGACACTTTACACCTGTTTAACCTAGTCTTGTAACAAATCTTATTTTATTTTATTTTTTTTCTCTTTCGTTATGATGGCGGTAAGTTAATAACGGTTTTATAGGACTAGTAATAAATGAGACAACTATTTGAGTTTGTCTTGCAAGGTATTTTTATTAGTTTTTTTTGCCTTACGTTATGATGACGGTGAGGCAATAACGAGTACACTGTTGAAGTATGTCAATTAATCGACATGGTTAATTTTGGTTTGTGAATTCCTTTTTTCTGATATACAGTGTGATTTTGATTGTTATAGTGTTATTTCCCTTCATTTTTACAAGATTTCTAATATATAATACGGTTTGGTTGTTGTAGTGTAATTTTCTTACATTTTCATAGTATTTCAAATTTCAAATATATAGCACGGTTTTTGTTGTTATAGTGTTATTTGCCTCCATGTACACCGACTTTTCAAACATATAGCGCGATTTTTGTTATTATAGTACTATTTCAAACACTTTAATTGCTGACATATGCACTCTTTAAATAATTTAACAAAACCAATAACTAATAAATATATACTTATTGGATACATTAGTTTCACGAACGTCATTAAGTGCTGCATCCACCTTCATCGTTCCACCATTTCGACCGATATCATCCAACGACTCTCGTAACACCAACGGTCAGATCCCTCATAAATAATTTCAGATTTGTTTCCTCCTATAATCAAAGTTCCTTACGATGATACTTTTAGTTAAACCCTTCGAGAAGAGTAAATAAACACTCAAACCCCTGTTTGACCTGGTCTTGTAACGAACCTAATTCAGTTTCTTTAGCCTTACGTTACAATGGCGGTAACGTAATAACCGGATATACACAACCGTTAACTAACTGAAAAACATTTCTTTAACAATCTATTAAACCCTTGATTTAAAGAAGTAAAATAAAACATAAAAAAAAGAAGAAATTTGAAACTAAAGTAGACTTGCATGTGGTATACCAATAACCAATGCATAAACTAAAGTCATTTTGTGGCTTAAAGATCGGTCGGAAGTCACACCCAAATAAAATCGCCTTAAAAATTTCACACCTTTTATACTCCAAGTTAAACACACACTTCATAGGTTCGTTTCGACTCACTTCTTCATCCCCCCTTTTCTTCCATCTCAGGTCTTTAGATGGCGATTTGAATACAAAATTCAAAACTCACACACAGTTTTCACAAGAAACCATGGCTGAAAAGCTGCAAAATCAGCTCAAAGAAGTGGGATCCAAGCTTGAACACCCACCTGCAACTAAAGATGCTCTTATTCAGCTTCTAACGGTACCCTCTTCCTCATTGCACCCAAAAATTTCATCTTTTTAACAATCTTTTACATGGGTTCTTTGTATAATTAGTCTTTCTTGCGGTTTGGAGTCGTGTGGTGTTGTTATTGGAGCTTTTGTTAACTTGCAGTGGTTTGATTTTTTGGGAATTTGAATTCTGGGGTTTTGAAATGATGATGTGTTTGTGTTTTGGTTGGTTAATTGGTTGTTAGTTGAGTGATAAGTAATGCAGTTTGGGGGAAATTCATGTTTGTTGGGTGAAAATCTTGTGTGAATTTTGTATTAAGTTAGGGTTCAATTGGTTTTGGGTTTGAAAAATTGCTGCTTTATCGGTTATACTTGCCAATTGAACTTCAAAGTTATTGTTTTCTGATTTTGCTCTGAAGATGATTGTTTCTATGGTTTTGGAGCTTTTAGGGTTAATTATTGTGAGCCTTAATTGAGAAGAAGTTTGTAGGTTAACTGGTTTTTTTAAGTGGTTAGAATCTAGAAGTCATGGGTTTGGATTCACCACCTTGATGGAACACCCCTGGTGCACCTTTTGGTTGGCAGTATTTGGTTTCTGATGGATAATAATTAACGGAAAGTTTGTTTTGTGACGAAAAACGGGGTGCTTTGACATAATTAGGTTAAAATTAGGGCTCAATTTGGAAAAATGAGTTTGCTAAAGTTTTATTATTCTTTGTTCTAAATTAGCACCTAGGTTTATGTTTCTGATAAGATAGCTAAGCTATACAAAACTTTAGTGTTTTACCAATACAATTAGTTGTATAACTTTCTTGTTCATATACTAAAGGCCTTTTTTATAATCGAATTCATGTGATTCTTGACTGATTTCATAATAATAAGTTGATTTGGTAAATTGCAGGAAGCTGCTGGATATCTGTCTGAAATGGATCAATCACCAACAAAGGCATTATTGGAGTCTATGCACACTCTTATGAATGTTATAGTCAAGCCAGAATATCTAAAGCATGAAGACGATCAAGTTAAGCTTCTTGTTGCAACATGCACTTGTGAGATAACCAGAATTACTGCCCCTGAAGCACCGTATGATGATGATGTTTTAAAGGTATTTTTTTCTTTACATGAGTAGATGTTTGATAATATTATGTGCACATTATACATGATGTATGATAATAATATGTTCAGAATGGCAAGTTCACGCTCCTCATATATTTTGGATGCTAATTGTTTTTTTCTCTTGCTTCAGGAAATCTTTCATTTGTTTGTAAGCACTTTCAAATGGTTACAAGATACTAAAGCTCCATCTTTTGGGAGGATAGTAAATATATTGGATACCGTAGCAAAGTACAGATCTTTTGTTGTGATGTTGGATCTCGAATGTGATGATTTAGTGAATGAAATGTTTAAAACGTTTTTCAATGCTGCCAGGTTCAGTATTTTAACTTTAATTTGAAGTTGAATAATGAGTGGAATAATAGCCTGATTTGTTTTGCTTTCTTTACATGAAGTGATGAGCATCCTGAAATTGTTACCGTGGCAATGGAGACAATAATGACGGTCCTTTTGGAAGAAAGCGAGGACATTGGAGAGGACCTTTTACTCATTATTTTATCGGTTTTAGGGCGTGATAAGAAAGTATGTCAGAGATAATCTCTTTTCTTAATCACTAATATATGTTGGTTTATATTATTATCATCATCAATTATGCTGATTAGAGAAATTGTCAATTTCATTTCTTAGGATGTAAGTGCAGCAGCAAAGAGGCTTGGTATGAAGGTTATAGGGCAAGGTGCTGGAAAACTTGAACCTGGGATCAAACAGTTTATCTTATCATCAATGTCAGGATCTTCCAATCATCATATTGACTACCATGAAGTTATCTATGATATATATCGCTGTGCTCCTCAGGCTTTAAAGAAAGTTATACCGAACCTAACAAAAGAACTATCGGTAATCATTAGCTTATCTTTGTTTAAGAATGTGTTAGGATGTTCATGTTAAATATTATTTTATGATATCGCAAAATAAGAATATGACGATCAGTTGTAAAATGGGCTATAGGGAATGTGGCTCTGTTCTCTGTTGACTGAAGTTGTAATGGTCAGATTTTTAGAAGATTCTGATTATTTAAGGAATTAGTAAATAAAATGAGCAAAAACATTTTTTGTGAAAACAGAAACATTTTGTGAAGTAGGACTTGAAGGTGTCTCAAATTAGAATCAAGAGTAATTGGTAATCTTATCTTGCTTTATGATAAATCAGTTTTGTAGTAGTTGGTATGACACTGATCTTCCAAAACCAGCACCCACAAATAGTGAGAAGCATATTCTCTTCATCAAGGTTTCATTTTGAAGTCACAATAGTCAGTTCCAGAATGCAAATACAAACACTTCTAATTTTTCTTTGTAATCACGATAAGAAAAATATCCAACATAAGATTTACTCAGTTAAAGTTTTGGCATTTATAGACAGATAAAGTAGACCTTCGTTTAAAGGCAGTGAGACTGGTGGGAGACCTTTTTGCACACCAGGGATCTACCATCCCTAAGACATTTCAACCAATCTTTTTGGAGTTTCTGAAGAGATCATCTGATAATATTGTTGAGGTCCGGATGTCTGTCCTTGAAAAAATCAAACTGTGTCTGTTGTCCAATCCGTTCAGAGAAGAAGCACCTAAGTTACTTGGTACGCTTTGTTTATTCTGTTTCATTCAGTTTCTTGATTGTTATGTGATGTTAATTTGGTGTTACATGTTAGGTGCTCTACGTGACCGGCTGTTGGACGATGATGAAAGTATACGAAAACAAGTGGTTGCAGTAGTTTCAGATGTAGCTTCTCACGAGTTATCTTCCATTTCATCTGATACCATAAAGCTTGTTGCTGACCGCCTTGAGGACAAATCTGTAAAATCATCTTTCTGTTCTCTATTTCATCACTAAGCATCTATTTACATAAAAATATGAGTGCAGAGTGCAAACAAATAAAATGTTCATAAAAAAATCCTTATAAATATAGTTGTGTGCGCAAAAATATTTCTGCTATCACAGGCTCGTGTTTATGTGAAACCTTTTTTTTTTTCTTTCTGTATGCTGGTGTTTGTATCTTATATCTGCCTTTAAACCTGTACACATGAATTATCCTAACCGATATTATTTTTCTGTGACACAGATTCTTGTGAAAAGGTATACGTTGGAGAGGCTATCTGATATCTACCGAATCTGGTGTTTGAAGCAAATTGGTGGTTCGAATTTGACTGATGACTATGATTGGATCCCTGGAAGAATTTTGAAATGTTTCTATGATAACGATCTCCAGTATGTTATCGATCTATTTTCTTAGAAAATTAGAGGACTTACATTTTGTAACAAGGAACAACACTTAAATGATTACACTGAGTAATGTTATTGGCTTTAATTTATTGGAAGTAGCTGCTTTTGGAAACCTTCACCGTTCATTTTTAGCTACCTACAAAGAGCCATTATTCCACTTTCTAAACTGATGTGATTGATTTTTCCATTTGCAGACCAGACACAGTTGAGCAAATTCTCTGCACATCCCTATTCCCCGCTGAATTTTCCGTCAAAGATAAGGTTAAAAAGTGGGTCAAACTATTTTCAATTTTGGATGAAGTTGAGGTGAAGGCTTTAGAGAAAATACTGGAGCAGAAGCAAAGGTGTGTGAATACCATATTTGTGCATTTTATTTGTAGCTCTAAATGCATTTTTTGTATGTTAAATTCATCTTTCAGATGATTTCCGTTTGGATTGCAGATTACAACTAGAGTTGCTCAAGTATCTTTCACTTAAGCAGACAAATAAGGTTTGCTTTTCATAAATCAGTAAAGAAGGCAATAAAATTACAAAGTGCGTACTGCTAAAAGATGCTCTTTTGCATTTACAGGAGAAGGATACTCAAGAGCTACAGAAGAAAGCCGCACTCTGTATTCGATCTATAGCTCAGTGTTTTGTTAATCCCATAAAAGCAGAAGCAGATTTTCAGCTTCTTGATCAATCAAAAGATGCGGATAACATTTGGAAGATAGTGACAACACTACTTGACGCCACCACTAGTTCTCCTCAAAGTAAAACCCTTCGGGTAAGGAACTGTTTAAAAGCTGTAATTACCTTGTCCTTGATAAGTAGTTTATAACTATGTTTCTTTTGGCAGGATGAGTTGCTTAAGATTGTTGATGAGAAACATCCACTTTATGAACTTTTAAGCACTCTCTCTATAAAATGCTCATACACAATCTTTGATAAGGAGTTTGTCAAAGATCTTATTCTAGAGGCTGACCTACAGAAATGTGATGGGAACAAAATATTAACTCAGTCTTGTATGAATATACTTGTGGTAACTTTTCATCTCTTACATGTATAGTTATCCCTTTTACTGATTGTATATTGTCTCCAAGTAGTTACAGTAAATTTGAATTATGCAGATCCTTGGATGCATCAGTCCTTCGCTGTTAAGTGGTATGGAAGAAGAATTTGTCCATCTTCTTGAGGATGATGATGAGGTAATCAAGGAAGGTGCTTTGAATGTTCTAGCAAAAGCTGGTGACACAATTCACGAACAATCGGGAGAATCATCTAGGTATGGAATTTGTATATTGTTAATTTTTGTAAGGAAAAGAATTTTGTTTGGGTTTACGATTTCAAGGCGCTTTGTGATATTTATATGCAGTTCATTAGACCTCGTACTTGAAAGAATATGCTTAGAAGGTAGTAGGAAGCAAGCCAAATATGCTGTACATGCCTTAGCAGCCATTACAAAGGATCAAGGGCTCAAATCACTGTCTGTTCTATATAAGGTTCTAACAGCATATATCATGCCGCACTGCATTCTAGAGCAAAATGGTTAAACGAGTTATTTTGGCATGCGTCGAAGTGGGCAGGGTTAAGTTGAATTGAAACATTTTTGTCCATTTTTTTGGTCTATATGTTATTGATTAATGTATTAAATACGGTAAAAAAGTAAGCTGATCATGATATATTGACTTTTGTTCTGCATAAAACGATTTGTGATGCACATAGTGGGACTTTTGACTTTTTTCCCTTTTTAAATAAATCTTTTGAACTGGCCCATTTCACCCACTAGAGAGAAACACAGCCCAAATCAGTCCATCCATAAGTGAGTGGGTTAAAATTACCACCGTTGCTTCATTATAAACACATTCTGAATATTTTCGTTTGATCTTCCTGAAATGACCCTTGCAGCGATTAGTGGAAATGCTAGAGAAAAGGACAAATCTGCCTTCTGTATTACAGTCTTTAGGGTGTATAGCACAGATTGCCATGCCGGTTTTTGAAACACAAGAGAGTAAAGTTGTTGACTTTATTAGAAAATCTATCTTAAGTTGCAGTCAGGTATGACATACTCAAGTCCACTTGCTATCATATACTTGTCATTTGATTGATATGATCAAGATAATGTAACGGCCTGCTTCATTATGCTTCAGAAAGCAGGAGATAAAGCCAAAGAATCATGGGATGACAGAAGTGAACTCTGTTCATTAAAGGTTACTTGCTTTACTGATAGTATAGTGCATATTTTGTTTTTAATTAAACTTATAAGTTTGTTGTGTAGATATTTGGCATTAAAACTCTGGTGACGAGCTACCTGCCAGTAAAAGATGCACACCTTCGTGGTGATATTGACGGACTATTAAAAGATCTCCAGAGTTTACTTTCTATTGGGGAAATCTCAAAAGACGTTGAATCGAGGTACCTTTGGTTACCTGAATTTTGGTTTCATGGCTAAGTACATACTTCTTTTGTATATTTTCTCCTAATATTATGGTCTTTGTACTAGTTCTGTTGATAAGGCCCATTTAAAGCTAGCTTCAGCTAAGGCCATCATTCGTCTATCAAAGCACTGGGATAAGAAAATTCCAATTGATATATTTCACCTTACTCTGAGAACATCAGAGGTAAACTTGTCACTTACATCAGCAGAAGAAATAATATGGATTACCATGTTTACTCTAGATTAATTATATGATCTGATTTTCAACTGTATCTCATCTGGAAACAATTTCTGAATTGGTTGCGGTTTACTTATCTTAATGATGCAAGCAGGCTGGGTTCCCTGAGGTTAGGAAATTATTTCTCAATAAAGTGCACCACTACATTAAAGATAAGAGTTTGGACTCCAAATATGTTTGTGCCTTCTTATTAGATTTTGGACCCAAAAACACTCTGGAAGAGGTAATTGAGGTCACTCTCGTTGGAATCCATTTTAAATATTTAGATTGTGTCAGAAGCTTGTTTAGTATTCTTTTAACCAACCATCTTAAATCTTACTAAAATTACATTTGGCAGGAAAATCAGAATTTGAATGACATCATTCAGATGTTTGACCTAAAGTACATTCTTCCCTACTTGATCCATGCACTTGCCCGCCATCCTGCATGTCCAAACATTGATGAATGCAAGGATATCAAAGCATATGAACCAATATACAGGTATATATGGTTACAAAATGTGATCAAGAAACTCGAATTTTGATACTGATGATTTTAATAAAGGTTTGCTTTTCTATTTGTACAGGAAATTGTACATAATTTTTTCTAAGTTGGCATGTGGAGATGAAGATGGAAAACCTGGAGTTAGTCCAAGTAGTGAAGATATTATTTTGATAAATTCTGTTGTTCGAAGTATCAAGAAGTTCAAAGATGCTGTGGATACAAATATGACAAAGGTACAATACACATGCTTCCTTCTCTCCGTTTTCCGTGGTTTGAACCTCGGGGAGTGTTGTATACAATAATAGCCTTGAATTGTGCTGGATACATCTGAGCTTTTTGTCATCTTAGGTTTCTAAACTGCATCTCATATTTTCATGTTCAGAACTCGTATGCAATTTGTGATCTATGCTTGTCAATCATCAAGCGGTTAGCGAGAAACAAAGAAGATGTTCATGTGTCGGTTGTACCTGTTTCCCTTCCTCAAGTCTTATACACACCACACAAGAACAAAGAACATGAGAGTAAGGAAGATGAAAAGAAAGAAGAAATCAAAGAAGTTGATAAGATAGAAGATGAAAAGAAACAAGAGACCAAAGAAGAGGATAAGATAAAAGAGACTGAAGAAGACGAAAAGAAACAAGAGGTTGACGCAGAGGTAACTTTTTCATGATTACTTTTCCTTTCTGTCATCTCGAAAGAGTAATCCTTGATTATACATTTGGGTTAGTCTCTACTGTTCCTAATCAAATGCTCTTGCGTACATCGGTTTTGTAACTATATCTTTATTTTTTTCTTGAACTTGATTTCATCTTTATTGTTATAGGTTGCTGAAGGTCATACATGGTTGGCTGAAGAGAGTGCTCTTGCATATTTTGAGTCCCTTATCTTGGAAGCTAATGGCGATGTATGTTTTTTTTAGTTTTTCCTCTTCCAATATAAGTTACCAAATTTACAAAATAATGGTTTAACAGAAGAGCTATATGATAACCTGTGTATTTCTTCTAAAATTATTCATAGGTTCCATCAAAATCCAATGAGGATGATGTTCTGAAAGACAGTGAAACAGATGGAAACGATGTGCCTTTAGGAAAAATGTTAAAACGTATAAAAGCTAAAGGATCAAAGGCTAAAAAGGTGGTTAAGAACGGCTCTACACCTGCTGCTGTGGAAACTGAAAATAATATTGATATATTGGGAATGTTGAAAGAAATAAATTCGGATACTGTGGATGTGCCAAATAAATTTGATTCAAGCAATGGGCATGGTAAAATAACAAGTGAAGCAAAGCTGAAGAGGAAGGGTATATCTAGTGATCTAACCAATGTCTCTGTACCCAAACGCCGAAGATCATCCCCTGCCAAAAGTCAAAAGAGGTCTACTTTCCTAAGTAGTGGCTTCAAAAGTGGGCGAGCTTTTAATATTAACAAAATGGAAGATGATCCACACGGTGATAAAGTTACTCCAAAAGCAAGTAATGATAAAGCTCGCGTGCATAAAAAGGACTCCAGTAATACTGATGAACTTGATTTGAAGGTATGGTTTGTTTTAAAGCATTGACATGTGTTTATTTTATTTTTAAATTTCTGCTCATTATTTCTTGAGAATCATGTCTGTTTTTTCCTCATCAAAGCCAAAAAAGCCTGTGGAGGCTAATCATAATCAGAAGTCGGGGTCGGCCAAGAAGCGGAAAAGAAGACGAGTTTCAGGATTAGCAAAGGTCGAGTCACTTTTTAATCTTTCGTTTCAAGCATCTAGAAAGGACAAAAAAATATATGTTCAGAAGCCATATTTTGATACCATATTTTTCCTCTTTTTAGTGCACTACGGATGAAACTGGAAGTCACAACACAGACTTGGTTGGCAGACGCATAAGAGTTTGGTGGCCTATGGACAAAGAGTAAGTATTATTTATTTTATTTTTCATTTTCTATTGACACGTTACGGATTATACACAGTTCAATGTAAAGTTATGGCTTTTAGAAATTTTGGCATCACAACAAATTTTTTTGATGTATATTCAACAGGTTTTATAAAGGTGTTGTGAAGTCTTACGATAATGAAAAGAAAAAACATGTGGTGAGCTTTGTTTGCAATCTCAAAATGATGATTTATATATATTGCTTTTCATTTCCACTAATGCGTATCATGTTGAAGGTATTATACGATGATGGAGATATTGAGGTGCTACAACTAGACAAGGAGCGGTGGGAGTTTGTTGAGAATGAACACAAGACCAAACAGGTCTGATTTCCTATTTATGCTTACCAATAATATTAAACCTTATGATTTCTGATGCTGTTCAAATTGCCCTTGCAGCTGAAGCGGTTGTCAAATACTCCTCCGTCTAAAGGAGGGTATGTACAATAAGTCAATCCGCTGATTATAGTTTTTGAGTTGATAACATGCATTCTTTATGTGGTAGGTCTTTAATCATTTTTGGCTTCTGTTTTGCAGATCATCTAAGAAGAAAACTAAGTCATCGGGTAGCTCCAAGAAAACTAAAGAATCGACTGACATGTGAGTAGAATACTTCACTTTTAATAATTATTCTGAAGGTTCTTTGCTGAAGTCTTGACGGGATGGCAGATCACCATCATCTGCTGTAAGAGGAAAAAGAACACCAAGAAAAAACTTGAAGCAAGGACAAAAGGGGGTGTCACAAAGAGCTGAATATTTGGAAATTGAGCAAAGCAAAGATCTTGATACGTCTGAGCCTGAAGCCGAAGCCAAACCTACCACAGTTTCTAAAGATGATAGTTTGGACACAGCAGAAGGTCTGACTCCATTCTTCAAATGAGTATATTTATCTTTAGTTTCTAAAATCTTTAACGTCAACAAAAGTTTTAAAGTCGATGTTTTTGTGGTTTCTTTTTTAACCTTTGCAGGGAAACCATCGAGTAATAAACAGGACGAGAGCTCAGAAGGTGAGGAGTCACAAAAGGTTAAGAAATCCCGTGGTGGGGAGAAACAAGTAAAAGATGCAGAGAGTAGCTCAAGTGATGCAGCGTCCTCTCAGGGAACCGATTCTGATGCTGTAATGAAAGAAACTGAAAATGATGAAACCGTCCCTGGTGATGGATCTGGATCAGAGGAAACCGACAAATCTCTTAAGAAGGAGAAACAATCACCTGTTGAAATGGAAACCTCTACTAAGGTAGAAGATGAAAGCAATAAGTCAGATTCAGAAGGGGGTGGAGAAAGCGAATCAACAGATGAACAAACACCTGACAACTCAGAGCTCCCTGATGACGAGCCTCTTGTAATCATCTCTTTCTCTCTGAGTGTGTGTGTGCGCGCGCGTGCGTTTATCTTCATGTCTTTCATGTTATTCGAAAGCCCTTAAAGACTCCATAGTTACTAAAACAAGTAATCTCTTTGGATGCAGGGTGTATGGAAGTCTCGAGTTGTGAAATCCGTCAAAGGCAAGTAACTTGTGATGGCGTGTGTATCTTGTTCAGTTAGGTCTAGTCTAAAGACACGCAGTAGATGACAGACTATTTACAAACAATTGTTACACCAATAAATGGCTAGACAGTGATTACAGTGTCGCAAATATGTTCTGGGGACCGAATTGCTTATGTAGTATTGTAGGATTCTTTATGTTGATTGTAACTTGTAGTTAAAGCTTACAGCTAGTGCAGTAGCACATAGTTGACTAGTAGTGGAGTAATGTAACTTGTATTGCTATGTAGATTACCTTGCTTGTTATGTATACATTATGGTGCTACATCATTAAAGATATTTTAGACCAAAACCGTAAGATTGTGGGTTGATGTACAAGAAAGCGCGGTTAGATTGGTGTTAATTTTAACCCAAGAAACCGCGGTTAGATTAGTGTTATTTTTTTCATGACTTTTGTGCTGTGAGATAGCGAGCTTGGCTCCACCATGCATCTAGCTGTGGATGGTTATTTCCTTTGGGGCTTTAGGTTGATTTATGTTTATGGTTTGGTTTTGATGGTTTCAAGTTGGGGCATAAACTAAACTGATAGTAACGAATAATAATTGTAAACTAAAACTATACATTAAATTTGATTTAAACCAAAACAAACCAAAATCTAACTAGGGTTTGGTTTTATGTTTTGGACTAAGTGGATCTTTAATTGTTAATTTTAATGTTTATTATTTTTAGAATAGCTTTAAATCTAATAATATTAATCATTTGTGTATGCATCCTATAAGATTTAAACTCTTGATCTTGTAGTTAGAAGAGATTAATCATTCGTGTATGCATCTTATAAGATTTGAACTCTTGATCTTGTAGTTAGAGAAGAGATACCTACCGTTAAGATGTCATTTTGATACATTTTACTTTCGGCATATCAACTGTCAAGTGGAAAAGGGAGATACTTACAATCCAAGAAAGAGAGGAATTAACCCACTTGATGGCAAGACTTATGACAGTCTCGCCTACGAGTGGAAATGATGCATGAAGATGGGGTGAGGAGGTTGAAGAAATGTTTTCTACAAGTTCTGTCAAAACCATGTTGGTAAACAAATCCATTGAGGAGATGAATATGGGTTTTCGTGGAACGAGTGGATACCCAAAAAAGTGAATATCTTTAACTGCCAAGCAAACTTAAATCTTATAACCCACCTGCGATTCACTAATCCGAAAAGGTATTCCACTTCAGCTCATCATGTGCACGTTGTGTGGTTCAATGAAAGAATCGGTGGATCACTTGTTCATAGCATGCATGGTTGCAGCCCAAGTATGGTCAAAAATCAACTCTTGGTGTAGCATTCAAGAGGTATTTGCATTCTCCTTTAGAGACTTTATGGATATATCTTACCAACTAAATGGAGATAGGGACTTTAAGAAAGCGGTCCATGCAATTTTCTTGACAACAACATGGAGTACATGGAAGCACAGGAACGAAATTATCTTTGGGCACGACCAGTCTTCGGTTAATTGGATTATAAGTGAAACAGTGGTGTTAGCATCTTTATGGCTTAAATCAAGGAATAAAAATGGGCTTATCCCTCGGCTTTCCAACTTTTCATTTCAACCCGGTTGATGTTGTAATTTGGTTTGATATGTAATGTTTGTTGTTTTTGCTTCGTTGTGTAATGTTTTCATGGGGGTTTTAGTTACTTGCTAGTCCCTTTGTTATATATCTATACTAATAAATAAAAGAGTAAATTTCGTTTTTAGTCCCCGAGGTTAGATTTTTTTAACCCTTTCAGTCCAAAAAGGAATCTTTAGACATATCAAGGCTCGAGGTTTGCATTTTGTAACGATTTTGGTCCTTGACACTAATTCTGTTAGATTTTTCAGTTAAGTTAAAGAGTATTTCAGTCATTTCATACTTAAGGGACTAGTTATGTAAACAGAATCCTAGAATCCCACACAAAAGCATTAGCAACCATCAACAATCTGTTCTTACTACAACATCCTTCAACAAACAAACCTCAATTCATCAAATTATTAACATAAGCAAGCGCCCACATGCCTCAAATCCAACAATTTTTCACAAACTTCACAAGTATACTCAATTTCACATAAGAAAAACATCAAAAGCATTCAAACCCACACCAATTCACCATCATTGCAAACAATAAATCACGCTTTTTACCTGAAATGAGATCTGGAAGCGGATTAAGAGGCTTGAGACCAAGAAAATACCCAAACACGGGCTTGCAGTTAGGTTTAACTCGAGTAGCTGCTGCAAGTGTGGCGTCGTGGCGATGTCGCAGGCGGTGGCGGTGGCGGAGGCGGTGGCGGTGGCGCAAGCGGTGGGGGTGGCGGTGGCGCAGGCGGTGGCCAACCACCATTTTCATTTGAAGACATTCATTCGATCTGCCTCAAATCTCTACCATCGATCTGCCTGATAAATTGATTTGTTCAAAAAAAGACCCCATAACAAAAACCCTAAATCGATTTGGGTATGTGGAGGATGATGGTCGTGTAGACTCGATGATGATGATGACGATGGTTGCAGATGAAGCCGATGGTGAGGGATGAAGATGTGTTGTGGGGTGGCACTGGTGGTGGAACCAGCGGCGGTGTAGGGGCGGTGGAGCTAGCCGATGGTGAGATATGAAGATGTGTTGTGGGCCCATAGGGGTGGTTATAATTTTACATAAATAGTCCTTTATGTTTAAAATGACCAAAATACCATTACACTTAACCTAAAAAATTAACAGAGTTAGCGTCAGGGACCAAAACCGTTACAAAATGCAAACGTCAGGCTTTGATATGTCCAAAGATTTCTTTTTGGACTGAAAGGGTTAAACAGATCTAACCTTAGGGACCAAAAACGAAATTTACTCTAAATAAAAATATTAAGTGACTCGTGTTACTCTCTTAAACCTACTCAATATTTTTTTCCGTTTCTCTCTCCTATTAATTATATAAATTTTTTTAATTGTTTTTTATTTTTTTTTCTCTCTCCTATTAATGATTTCTATAATTATTTTTGTTAAATATTTTATATTTTAAAATAAATATAGTTAAGAATTGTATATTGTATAATATTTCCTAAAATATGTAATAAGAAAATATCTATTGCGAATACTTTAAATTTTAGCAACCCGTATATTACACAGGGTTCTAACTTAGTATATATATATATGTATAGATATGTATATATATATATGTATATATATATATATATACATATGTATATATATATATATACATATGTATATATATATATATATACATATATATATATATTCTATTTGCCGTCCAAAAAAAAGTGAAACTTTAGGAATCATCCATGATCCAACAGTGTAGTATTTATATCATGTTCTTATACTATTACATTTCATATGACGTGAATAATTATTAATTTCTATTTGGTCCGCTTTGTCACGCGTTACTCATTGATCGGGTCGCAAGTCTATTTTTTCTTTTTCTTTTTGCTTTTCTTGATTTTATTAGTGTTTTAGGAAAATATGTGCTCACTTTAAGTATCAAAAGGGCGGCTAAGCCAATGTTAAGGTTCACACTTCCCTCCAGCGACCTAGGTTTGATCTCAGGGATGGTGGTGCATTTTATTCTAATTTTTTTTCTACTTCTTAGGCCCAATTTAATTCGCAGGTATTCCACAAATTGAAATTAGATTTAAAATTTTTCTATCTAAAATTCTGTTTGGTTGGTTATTTAATAGAACTAGAGGTTGACCCCGCACGCGCGTTGCGCATCATTATGATGAGATAAACCAAGACTCAGACAACTGTGTATCTTTCGAATATTATGTCATGTGTCGAATCCTATATAGCGCAGCTCAGAAACATGTACGATTGCGGCTGCACACCGAAAATGGTTGCCAAGCCAGGGCAACCGACATGGGTTATGGTGTATTATCACGGCCGCGAACAACCAGAATGAAGGGTCTCATATGGGCAGACATCCATCACCATCGAAGTTAGCAAACAACAGTCTCACCCAACAGGGTCAAATCACCAACATACCGACAAAGACTCATCTGACTATAACCTGCAAGCGAACAGTCTCAGAAGACGTAAAGTCCAACATAATCGACTAAAGATTTCGGATGAACATGCGTCCATCATCATTGACATAAGCAAATAACAATAACAAAGTCTTAGCAGATTATCGTTAACAAATTGGTACAGCAACTGTTTATTCAGTTTAACAACTGTAGAGTATAATAATATATTGCGTGTAAACGGAGTCTCAAAAGAGATAAAGCTCAACATCATTGACAAAATGAGCAATAAAGTCTTAGGTAAGCATGACAGTAGTATCATCGAACCAAAACATCAATGACAGCCACAAACCAAACACTAACTCAAACCAGATCTGGAAACCCCAATATCACACAGAAAAAACCAAAACATCATCGACAGTCACAGCATAAACACCAAGTCAAACCATGAAAACCCTCAATATCACAATGAAATTAGTACCACGTCAACCCCCACCACAACAGCAGACACACCCCCACCACAAAAATTAATAGCCAAATCGAACCTCAGACTGGGGCAACCTGAAATAAAGAACGGAGACCGACATGCAACCACCAAGATTGTCACCGGCAAAAAAGGAAACGGGGAGACCAGGAGCATAAATCGACGCTCGAAAAGTAGCCAAAAGTGCAAATCAATGGTCAGAAAGGAGGCCCGCCGGCTATTCGACTCCCCCCTTTCTCACCGCCACATCCACAAAACCCCAGCCTCGTCCACCACCTCTGCCACCATAGCTAGAGATATCAGAAAAACCAAACTGGCAGCGGTGGTAGACGACAGTCTTGAGATGTGGCCCGGCCACCGCCATACCCTTAGGGAAGATGGTTTGAGTCGACGATGGCAGGAAAGAGTAGCGACTGGCGCTCGTGGCACCGCAACACATCGGGAAAGTGCTTTCAGCTACATCGAAGGAAATGAAGCCTACTTGCCCTATTATACTCTGAGCGCGCATCACGAACTTATACACAATGCTTTACCACTTGTGCTTGAAAAAAAAATTGTACACAACACAAAAATATCCCAAATGCTACTGTTCATTTACATTTTATTTTTAATATTACTAGTTTTATTCCAACCGCGCGTTGCGGCGGCAGGAATTAATGCGTGGCTGGAATTACTTTGGTCACTTGACTTAACAGTCGTGCGTTAGTATAGTTAAGTAACAAAAAAAGGTCATATTGTGTGTTCATGTCTTGATGTAGTTATGTTACAAAACAGAAACAAATTATGTGATAACAAAGCTAGTATTAATAAGGATTCATAGCATAAATAATCAATGCGACTAAAATGGCTACCAGCCCGTATAAACTATTCTCGTATAAACTTTTCTTAACAAAACCGCCAATGTACAAATTGGTTTGGTTTTTTATTGATCACCAATGCGACAAAGAAGTTGTAGCCAAACAGAAACCTAAATCTTGGCTGCAAAAGTAACTCATGACCAGATGCAGGGCCTTAAAGATGCTCAACATGACATTGATGCAATAGCAGCTCATCTTAACCATTTATAAGACATATTAAAGAAGGTAAAGGAGAAAAGTCTAACTCTTTAATCCCACTTGAGCACTTTTACTTTTGTTTTTCTCATTTTAAAACTTGAGTAGTAGTACATTAAAAAAAATCTAAATAAAATCATTTAGACAATAATTATGAATATGTATTTAACTTCAAGTTTCCTTATTAGAGATTTTATGTTTAAAGTTTAAAAGCTTTATAATGCATCTTGACATACATTGTTCTTGTACATTTCCATTTTGAATAAAATAATTCAATTTCTGTCACCTTTTAAATCCTGCAAAAATTCAAGAAATATGGTAATAAACAGAAAGTCCAATTCCTTGATGAAGATATAGACAATCTACCATTTAAGAACAACACTTTCTTTATGACATTGAGCGTTTATATTATCACATTATTTGTAGTTGGATTTAATTAGACTTTCGCGAGTATATTAACAAAAGGAATAGTTTGCAAATGCCTTCTGTCATTCACTTACAAAGACATAGGTTGGTCTTTTATTGTTTAATAATTATAGTAGTAGAACGATTACAAAATCAAATATCAAAGGGGCGTAAATAACAATCTGACCTGATTCTTTATGTGTTTTATGTCCAACTTGCTGTCGGAGTCAGAGCTCTGATGCAAACCACCATGAAAACAATCAAGCAACACTTCTCAAACTTGTAGCCCTAACGGCTAACGCCGAACAAAACTAACAACCAAGTGGTGCTTAATAACCTAACATGCAAACAGAAAAGGAGATCAAATGATTATGTCATGGGGAGAAGAGAGAACAACAGAAATGTTCGGTCAGATAGGGTTACGACTGTTATAGCTATATCCATCGATATGCATTGCGCGCGTGATGGACATGTCACAGAACCAGTGTTAAGTTGAAAATGCTAGCCATAAACAACAAACACGCCGAAGCAACCAACACAGGTTCATCATCATCATCAACCAAAATTCTATTTCATACTTTCCGTGACAAATGATACAAACACATAGCCATGTTGTTAATCCATACTAAAATAAACAAATAACTAAATCAAACATTGTGGTTCAAGGGCTCAAAATAGGTGTCTCGTCATGGGTGCAAACCAAAAATGGTGCCGTGCCAAACAACTGTAACCCCTTTTAACATCATCATAGCCTTCACATACGTAACGTCAAGCTAAATGTCTTAGATGAATAACTGTTCATCATCACTGACAAATGAAAATTGCATCACAACGACACGAATAACACATTATCATCATGTGACAATGACAACACAAGAACAACCAGCGTCATGGTTGTCATGGTTATTGACAAACAGGAGGCATGACACCATGTCTTAGATGAGCTCACACTCAGCATCCTCAACCTGACAGAACGTCTTAGATAAACAACCCATCAAAGTTGATGTAAAAGTGAGGCTCAGACCTATGATGAATGGAATAAAGTATGATGAACCAACCATGGCTGCAAGTGTATTCCAACTTACCCCGCCAAGATGCAAGCTATCTAGACTTTATTCTAATCCAACCAGATAAATTCAAATTCATCATCATAGCCTCATACTTCAACCGCAACTGACTATAAAAGTCCTATTCAAACATAAAAATTCGAATCATTAGGACGATTTTAAAGATAGTTACATGTAAAAAAACATAGAAGTAGCAAAAATAAAGACTATCTCATTAATGTTGGTTCAATGGATTGTAAATATGGGATAAGTGTTAACACAATTGCTCCTACGCTTATATTTATATGCAAGTCCCTAAACATTTAATCCTCAAAAAATAAATCTCCCATCATGGAAGCTCTAAGAATTATCTCCACTATTGCTCCCACCTTCACTTACCAGAGCCCATCTGCCGAAACCCATTTTCAATCTTTTATTCACTCAAAAGTAATCCAAATTCCAAAATCCAAATTCGCTACAAAAATTGCTCATTATAAAATCAATTAAAATACAAACAGAAGCCAAATATAAAGCAATTTCAGGTAAGAGTCTGTTTAGTATCAAAATGTGGTTATAGGGGTGAGGCGAGGCTTTTTGCACCACCATAAAACTCATCGGCACCACCACTTTCACCTTACCTCATAATCGGTTTCGAACACCACCTCCACTGTCCTAGGCCACCGATACACCCTTCATCTCCATCATCCACTGCTATGCTTCACCGCTTTCTGCCGCAACAGCCACAAACCTCCTCACAAAACCACAAATTTCATCAATGATTCACTACCAGTAGACACCCCCTCCAAACCCTTAAACTTCTCTCTATCACCATAATTGAAGAGGCGAAAACGGCCATCACCACCTGACCACCACCGCCTAGGGTTCCCAAGCGGCGAAGCAGACAATCAAACAGCGGTGATGATGCTACCTCCAAACCCTTATCACACTTTCTTTTTGGTATGAAACAGCCAAAACCCACCGTCACCACGACCAGAGCATCACCACCTAGGATTCCCCGGAACCCGGCAGTGATACGGACCATGAAACGGTGGTGATGGTGGCCGAGTTCAAAACCCACCTCTATCGCTTAGACACGGTCGCTGACGACGGTTCTCAGAGACACAACCGATGACACCGATTACAACGGCTACTCCTGCCGCCAAGCCACCATCGATGACGATGGTGGCGGCAAGACATCTGACCCCAAGTCGTCTCTCCACCTTCCCTCCCTCTTTGTGTGTGTGTGTGTAAAACATCGTGCGAAGAAGCCAAGGATTTCACCTCCTCATCACCTGAAACGCTCTCTTCTTTTCTCTCTCTCCCCTTCTATCTGTTTCTTGCCATTGATGTAAGACGATGCCACGAAGCAGTTTGAGGCACACGTGGTAGATGGTAAACCAAGCAACACAACAAAACTTTTCACCGTTGATTATAGAACCGACGTCTTAGATTCCAAAAATTACTATTCATCCACTTACTAATTTAACATATAGGTTAATTAGAATCGAAAAGTTTTAGTTTGATCTTTTGAATTCACTTTCCTTCCGAGATGGAAAATTCTTACATTTTATTGGAATGTTTAAAATTACGAAGGAAATACAAATTAACTTGTTATCCTCAGAACATAAATCAAACAAAACAAACACCTCAAAATCAAACACAAAGAACATTATTTTCCACCTCTTTTATGCCACAAACACAAGAAAAAGAAAACCAAAACATGGAACAAAAATCAAATTGAAGAAGATGAGAGCGATGAAGATGCAGCGATAGTCACCAAAACCAAACACATTACCAATCAAACACATTCCAATTCTGTTCACAAATTCACCAACCAAACACATCTTTAAGTTTTACATTGTTCATTTCAAATTCCAATTATAATTCCAATTGTTATTTTTATTTTTTTCCCGCTTTTTTAGTTTCTTTTTTCTAGATTCCTTTTTGTTTTATTAGTTTAATGTCTTGTTTATTATTTAAATTTTTTTATTTATTTAATGTTTTGTTGACCCGCTCCATGTTTAATTCGGATTTTATTTTTTTAAATTTGTTTTTGTATTTCTTTTTGTTGTTCTCCTATTCTTTTTGTTTAAAGTTTAGTTTTTTATTTATTTTAACATTACAAATTTTAACACCTCAATTGTCTCAACACTAAAAACTGTACGTACAAATTTTTTTTTTTTTTGAAATTTGACATACATTGTTTTTAAGAAAACACAACTAAGCATATACAAAAATAGGGCAAACCCAACACACAAGGCTCGTGTACTCACGAGGTCCATGAGGTATTAGCCATTTTGCCAATTGTATGCATCCTGATCCAACATCTTTACAAGAGGTTGTTTTGATAATTCAAACCGATGACATCCAGATTATATGACAACAACCTTAATGTTGCTCCAAAGTTTATAACTTGGTATAGTCTAGTAATGTTACACAAGAAAACTTTTTAAGAACTTTACTAAATGGCATGCAAGATAGCTCAACCCTCTTATGTTATGATACAGATAAAGATTAAATGGGTTGAAAAACTGCAGTTCTATCAGAGACCATCAACTATTAGAATACAACACTAACATACAAGCTATCAGAGCCAAGATAACTGATTTACAGGTGACAGACGCCGACATTTTACCCTCGTCTTTCCGAAGAAGAAGTCCTTCATAAACCGGCAAGTTAATCCACACGACAACAACACATAAACCAACTTGTAACGCCAAACGATCCAACACCCTTTTCCAAGAATCCATAGCCATTGTTTTCAAACTCCAAAACAACCCAAAAACATTCAGCATGGCTACAAACGCCAAACCTGTAAACATCCCTGAATCACTACCAAACTCCATAACTTGTTTCTTGTATCTCTGCAACACACCCTCATCAACCAGTTTCGGAGTGACTGTGAATCCCAACTCAGAGAACCCAAATTGCATCAGAAGCGCGTCTAAAAACGCGAGTAAGTAGGACGTTGTGCGTTTAAAAAGCCACATTCGCTGCTCATTCCACCATCCTTTCACACTTCCTCCACAGTAAACAAATTCACCTAAGCTATATATGCACTGAGATATGATAACATACAAAAATGGGAGCACCCAAAAGCTTGATACCCTTGGAAACAAGGGTATGTCTTTTAGGAGACAGAGCGGTGGGATGATTACATAGGCGAGAGTCGGCAGACAGTTTGGAGCCCACAGTAAGTACAGTGTGTATGACATCTGAAGTGTGAAGGGGATTCTTTTGTAACCAAATAGAAATGGACAACACTTTGACATTAGTATACTGAATTGGCCTTCAGACCATCTTTTATGCTGCACTAATACGTCTAATAGTGTTGTGGGCGCGAGTCCTACAAATCCCTTTTTTTCTGGATTAAGGTATACAGATTTCCAGCCTCGGCATTGTATTGCTAAACCTGTAACAACGTCTTCTGATGGAAAACCATACTTTAGACCTATCTGAGTATCAATTACATAGAAGTATACTGTCATTTTTGACATATAAAAGGGAGAAATAAATTTAACATATCAAAGGGTTGATGAATGATGACTGATGACCAACCAACCTCTTTTCCCCATTGGGTTCCCTCTTCATAGGAACAAGCTGCAAGCGGTTTGCATCTCTCTTGTAGGAGACTCGTGCTTTCTTTTTCGTTTGAAATATTTTCTGTTTTCCATTCTTCTTTAAAGCTCTCGTTGTATCTGATCCCACAAAGAGCGCTTCTTCTGTGAAAGCATCCGCTGCCAATATAGCAAGGTCCTCCATTGGCATCCATGCCTCCCATTTCCAACTATTGAACAACAATAAGACGATTACAGATTACAGATCAGAGGCCACAGATCACAGACATTTGCACATGTTCATGTGATAACCTTTAAAGCTTTTGAATTTGCAGACCTCATTAGGTACTCTAAAGCAGCTTGCATACAGATCATCCGTTGTGATGTTATATGAACTTTGAGGAAACTGCACATAAGCAATCTTGTTTCCATTCTCTTCATCCATGAAACAGCACATAGCGTCTCTCACTGATTCTGGATTGTCCGAGTACACATCACAATCTACATTGAGAATAATTGGACCATTGCTTATCATCGACGACACTCTTATCTGTTCATATCAACTGCTTCACTTATCACACACATCTCTTAACACATTTTAACAACATAAGCATGTACATACATATGTATGTATGTATATATGGATGGATAGATAGATACCAGTGCATTCAAAGCCCCTGCCTTGAAATTGTGACAGTAATGCATTCTCTTCTCTCGCGCTACATACACCAACTTCGGCAACACCTGCCCTTCAATATCCAGTGATGTCGCGCTCTTTCCATCAATCAATATCTTCATTTGATCATAAACAAAAACACAACAAATTTAAATGATCAAAGGGTTACAATTCAAAAATCACAGATCAAAGCTTTTACGTTTCAACCAACTCAAACACAAATTCACTTATTCACATACTTGAACAATAGCCTGATGATCAGAAGAGGTTATATCAGAGTACCATTCAAGAAACCCATTGTGCAAATCTCTCCTTTCCTCGGTCACTCGGCCCAAACTAGTAGCCATTTCGACTCGATCTCACATTTGATCATACAGTTTCTGCACATCAAATCATCAATCACCTTAAGAGTTTACCCAATTACCGTAACATATACAAGAGAACAAAACCATCTCTAATCAACAATAAAGATCGAACCTTTATCAACAACCAATCATGGGAAAACTGTAAATCATCCAGCAGTTCATCTGGTCCTCGAATTCGTGAAAAATAAGCTCCTGGGGATGTCGTTTTGACTTCATATTTCCTGCAAAACGGCAACCAATGTTTTGCAAAACCAGAAGCTTCAAACAAAGCATAAAACATCAGCTCCGATCCCCCATCATCAGAAAGATAAACACTCATCTTCTCCGGTGGGTAATCATACGCTAACACCGACAACACAGTGTTGATCACCATCATAGGTGGTTCGATTCTTGCATCTGCTGTACATATAAACACATCGATTGCCGGAAGAAAGACGAGTCTTTCTTTGAATGTTGATCGGAAAACTGGGTTCCAACGGACAAATTGGGTGAGAATCCAGTAGAGAGTGAACCAGACGTCGGAGAGAGAGGTAATGAGCACCATCGGAAAAATGGGTCTCCGGTCGCCGGAAAATGGGAAAATCGGTGGACCCATGTGAGGAAGATGCTGATTAACACTGAGGTGGAGTATAATTTGTAAGTGAAGCGACCCTTGAGTAGTGGTTTTGTTTCGAAGGAAGATTGAATGGGTGATTTTGTGTTACCATTTTTGCTGTTGTGCGCTCTTGAAAAGCGAAGAGTGCTGTTTTTGGATATGTTTATGTTTTTCAAGTTTAATAAATGAAAGGAATAAAATAAAAGCCTCATACACATATCTCATACTACTAGCGTTAAACCCGCGCTTCGTCGCGGTTTGATTTTAAGCGTATAAAATAACATCATAATTATAGTTTTTGGGCTTATCATGATTTCAGTGAGTTCAACAATATATGCGCTTGGATTGTCGCTACACATGTTTTAATGATTCTTTATTATATTGTCATGATACAATTATCGAACATTAAATTGTTATAGATACAATAACATGACAGATACACGATAATATATTGTAACTAATATAATAACACAAATATTATAGTTGTTGTTATTGTTATTAACCTTATAATAATAATTGGTAGTAGTACTAATATGATAATATTTATTATTATTGTAATTATTTTTTGAAACATATTAAATAATACATCATTAATTAACATATTATTTTTCGAAACATATTAACCTTATAATAATAATAATAATAATAATAATAATAATAATAATAATAATAATAATAATAATAATAACTTTCTTCTATAACTCTCAATTTTAATTATTTTTTGTTTATAAAGATTTTACTCTTTAAAAACACCAATTATCAAATATTTTGTATTTTTAAAAAAGTTTGATTTTATAAAAAGTTTTTTATTTTTATAAAAAATTATTTCCTTAGAAATAACATTAGTAAAAATATCTTTTTTTGAACGGCAAATGTGCGACCCTGCTTCGAAGAATAGGTGTCATCTTAATCCGGCCCACCTATTCGTTTCCCAACCGACACCGCACCCCCAACCTCCTCAGGAGGAAATCCATTGCTGAGAAAACCCACTGGCTCAACTCTAACCATTTTTGCACAGAATGAGACTTGAACCCATGACCTTCCAATTAGTAAAAATATCTATTTCTTAATTTATTAAAAAACTATTTTAATCTAAAAAATTAAATAATATTATTAGTAATTAATGTGATTATTAAAGCGGAAAATAATTATTGAGCAGTAATATAGTGTTGACATGTGTATTTCTAGATACCCTTTAATTAGAGTAGAGAGATGTATAAAAATAAAATAATACTTAATTTTAATAATATATAGTTATAAATATATAAATAGTAAATGTAAGTTTAATTATTATTTAAAAGCATTATTAATAAGATAATACTTAATTTAGTGAATTAAATGATGTACTAATTAGAAGAAGTATACTTAATGAGGACAATTTAGAAACTATTGCATAACACACTTGTATATTATGCTTAAAAAATTATCTTAGGTGTCTTACACTTTGAATAAAATTATAATTTTATTCTCCCTAAATGCTTAATATAGCAGTATAGATAAATCAACAGCTTTATATGCCCCGTGTAGTATCGTATGCGACGTATAGGATCGAATATATTAAAAAAAAATTCGGGGGTCAGAGGGCTATACGCACTATTGGCCCTATACGACCTCCTATACGACACATATAAGTTTATATGACGTGTATAGAAATTTCGATACTAACTACGATGATGTCAAAGGGGTTGTACGCCTCATATAGAGCTATATGACTCACATATACAACACGTATGATGTTATACGACCGAAATAGAAATCCGGGGATTTTGATTTATAATTGGCGGTGTCTCGTTAACCAGACCCAAAAATAATCAAAAATTAAAGGAAACAAAGGAAAAAAGAAAATATATAATATAATTTCAAAAATAATTTAAAGTTTTATATGTTTTGGTAGTAATAGATCTTTATTGTCTAAATCAAAAAGGATTTTTTTTTTTTTTTTTTTTTTTTTTTTGTTTTTCAAAAAAATGATGTTGTTAGAATTTTTATTTATCAAAATAAGTATTTTGAAAAGTATTTATTAAAACGTGTGTTTATTACAAAACTTCTATTTTTTCACTCATGATATTTAAATAAAAAGTTTTAATTTTAAATAAGGTATTTAAAAAGGGTTAAAACTTAAAAGGAAAAAGTTTCTAAGAAATCAAAATCTATTTTTTGAATCCGCCAGTATATAATGGGTATTTTTTGAATTTGTTAACACGTAACGAAAAGTTTTCCAAAAAACCAAAATGGGTATTTTATGAATTTTAGTAGATATCTATTTTATTTCCACACATTCATTTTATTTAAAAAAGCAACAACTTACGTTTATAAAGTTTAAATATTTATTATGACAAGTGAAAATAAATTAGATATTGAAAATCGATATTTAATTCCCATATATTTTGCTAACATTGGATTAGATTTTCGATAAAATTCCCACCTACCCTTTTAGGCAATTGCCAGCGTGAGCTCAGGATTTCGTTGGTAATCATTTGTTGTTGCGTCAGTAGTCGAGGATTGAAATTCAGGCATGATTTCACTGCAAATTTTTCATGTGATTATTGAAATGGGCATCTTAGTGACGAACTTGTCACTAGTAATGTAAGATTGGACATTGGAAGAACAAAATAAACCATTTAATTATTTTTATCATGACATTTTATAAGTCGTCTTTAAAAAACATATTTGTAATTTCTATTAAATTATTTACGACCGTGTTAAATAGTATGTCTGTTTAAAAAAATTAAAGATGTAAAGTATGTATTTTTTCAAGAAATTAGAAGAACTATTGATGAAAGAGTACAAACATTTCTATTTGAAAAAAAAGAATTTTAGTAATACAAACTATTGATTATTGACCAATATTAATTATAACTAATAATTTAATCAATATTAAACCGTTTAAGGTTACAAGGGTGTATTTTGTCATTTTGTTGATTCTAATTGTATTGTGTTAAGGTTACATCTGTGTTTAGAAAATAATATTACACTTGAACATTCTAGTCTTATTGATAAAATAAATTTCTAATATTTCTATGTAAGCTAAGGACGGTGAATGACCTGTAGCTTGAGATGTTATAAGAACTACATATATTTTTTAATGAGATCCAATGGCCTGTGGTGGTGGGTGGTGGATAGCAGGTTGTTTCAGCTGGGATTTCCGAAAGCTATAGTGAACGACTGTTATGAGAGATGTGGCAACGACCAACCTGTAACCTTCGCAAGATTGTATCTTTCTCTTGAGACTTGAAAGTTACTCACGATCTACCAACTTTTATATGGAACATTACTTTTTTTTTTTTTTTTTACAGAAGTTTTATTTTTCGCACGGACATTTAACTTGCGCCTAGAAGTGTTCATAAGCAATGACTGTTGTGGAGCGGCGTGACAGTCGTGCAACGACTGTTCTTGACAATGTTGATTTTGAAATTCTAGTGACAACTAGGGTTATGAAGGCAAGTTGTTTCTACAAACCCTCATGAGAGCACGTTTGAGAAAACAACTTTTGATGATGAGGTGAGAGTGATTGCTACCTTTGGTGGTAGTGGTGGTGCTAAGGTTTAATGTGGTTGAATTGAAGGAATTTGTTTGTTCATATTCTATCTCAAACACTTCAATGAGGAAGATATTTGTGGGCATCAATATAGAGTAGACTAGGAGGACTAGGATAGATTTTAGGCAATGATGGCTTCTTTGAACAATTATGAGAGGTGAGGAGAGATGGAGGATTGAAGGTAGGAAGAGCTAGAGCGGAGGTGCCCATTGAAATTCTTTCGAGTATGCTGATGTAGAGGGGGAAAATCCAATTACAAAAGTTTTTATGAAAATCATCAAAATGTACACTTTTGACCAACTTTTAAGTAAAAAATATACAACAATTTTTAGCATACTCAAAAATACATACTAAAAAACAAATAATCTGAAAACACCGCATAAACTTTGTGGGCTAAGGATGCTAGACTTTAACTTGCATGGAGAAATAGCAAATGTTTTCCATCTAAAAACCAATATAAACAAACCACGTGTAACTGCCGCTAGCTCAAACCTAGCTAGGATGGAGCCTCATCCGCTAAAATAACCAGATAGAGCATTACCAGCTAAACTCTAGCTGACATGCGTGCGATTTGAAGGTTTTTTTATTGGTTTTGATAGGTTTTATAGTGGACCCCATTGCATAGTTTTTTAACCTATTAAACTTATGTATGATTTTCTAATTGTTGACTTGGGGAATGTTTATTTTTCATTGACCTAAAAGTGAATCTCTATTTTTGCTTAAAATGTTGTCAAAATTCTATTTCCTTGTTTTTCCCAAAAATTTTTCTCCACAAATATGCATGAGTATATGCTATAAATACCCGAGAATGTCTCCAAAACCTCATGATGGTCCTCTATCTTCGCAAGTTTCTTTCAAAGCAACATTAATAGAAGAATGATATTTCTAAATTTAGTAAGAACACCCTCATCCTCTTTCTCACCCACCCTAATCACATGCCAAAAAAGAACAATTTTGAGATCCTTCATGTTATCTTTCTCCCACAAAAATAAGCTCACCTTCTTTCGCCCTCCCTCGCATCTCTCCCATTTCAATCATCCTCATTTACTCAAGGGAGAGATTGCGCGAGAGAGAAAGGGAGAATCTTGGTTACGAAGACCCATAAAATTTTGGTTCTGAAAACTTATTTTTAGGCTTTGGTGGTACGTGGTATTTGTTTTCTTTACGATTTTTTATATAAAATTTGTGATGATTTTGATATATGTTTTGTTGGTATGTATCGTAAAGGTGGATAAGAGGAAGTAATGTTCGGTTTTCAAATAAGAACTCGCCAAAATGCGGCAACTTCTCCATCTCCAAGAATATCAGTTTCTCCAGGCGTATCAACCACCACAAGACGAGCAACAGGTTCTCCTAAAGGTTCACCTAATGCAACCGTTGGCGAGATTGATACGCGTGCACCTTTCCACTCAGTTAGAGCTGCTGTCAATTTGTTTGGAGAAGCATCACCAAAATCAGGAAAAGCCATGTCTAGAAAAACTGGTGAAGAGGTATGTATATAACTTTATTTTGCATGTTGGTATTGTCATTTTAAGAAAAAGCTCAACAATACATACATACATACACCCATTTACATTTAACCATGGATTCTTAATATTTTTTGTAAGATTGGACTTAAATTTGTAAACTTTGATATATGACAGAGGGTGCTGGAGAAAGAGACACAACTACATTGGACATTAAAGGAGCTTGACAAGTATAAAGAGCTTTTAAAAAGTGCAGAAAGCACAAAAGCTCAAGCGCGCCGCGATCTAGAAAAGGCGAATAAGTTGTTGCAGGAGCTAACTAACAAGCTGCAGATGATAAGTGAAGAGAAGCAAGCAGCAATGGAGACCACAGAGGCTGCAAAGACTCGAGCTCGAGAACTTGAGCAAAAGAAATCCACCCAAAGCCAAGTAACTAATGATGGATGGAAAGAAGACGTTGACAACGAAAGAAATCGGTACAAAACGTCTGCTAATGAACTTATTTCAATCAAGCAAGAACTCACTAGCCTGAAACAAGATTTCGACGCTGCATTAGACGCTAAGTTGACTGCTTTTCAACAGGCTGCAGATGCACAACATGCTGCAAAAGTGAACCATCGGAAAATGGTTGAACTCTCCAAAGAAGTTGAGACAATGTGCGAAACACTTCATCGCGTCAATCTTGCTTCTGAAAAAGCCCACGAAGAACACATTAACCTTATCGAACAAAAAGAAGCACAAATAGAATCAACAAGAAAAGCAAAAGAAGATCTAGACATGAAGATTCAGTCATTGAGAAAAGAACATCAGCTTACAGAACTTAGAAGTTTAGGAGAAAAGCTAGAGGAAACAACTGAAGCAATTAATGTTTTAGAAGAACAGTTACGAGAGGTTCGTGTTGCAGATATGGAGACATTAGAGAAGGCTAAGTTAGAAGTAGATGAAGCCAGACGACGACTCGATGAAATCAAACAAGAACAATCCTCAGTTGGAGCAATGGTTGAAACCTTAAAACATGATCTTGAGAAAGTAAGAAGGGATATCAATTTGTTAAGGGGAGATGACGAAAAACGAGAGCAACAACAAGCTGAATTAGACAGAATTAAACTCGAGATCGAAGAGGCCACAACAGAATTAACAAAAGCAACAAATAGTATCAATGAACTAGAGATAAAGATACAAGAAACAATGTCAGAAGCTGCAAAGGCCAAAAAAGAAGAAGAAGAACTCAAGAAACAAGCAGAAACACTACGAAAACAAGCAGAACAATCTGATAGTTCAAACAAAGAAGCAGAAGAGAAGCTGGAGGTTGCTCTTAGAGAGCTTGAAAAGGCGAAAGCCGCTGAAGAGCTCGCAAACGATCAAATACGACAAAAGACTTCAAAGAAAGACGCGATGGACAATAATAAGATCAGGCTTACAGCTCAAGAATATGAAGCCTTGAAGAAGAAAGCCGAGGAAGCAGCGAAAGCAGCTGATTCTAAAGTGGCAACCGCGATGTCTCAGGTGGAAACGATTAAGAAAAAGGAGAAACTAACACTTCAGAAGCTGGAGAAAAGCATGGAAGAAACTAAGGATATTGAAGCTGCACTTAGTGAAGCTTTGAAAAGAGCTGAAATGGCTGAAGCAGCAAAGGAAGCAATTGAAAGTGAACTCAAGAAGTGTAGAAACAATGAACAGAATGATGATGGTAGTTAAGTTGGTTGCACAAAAGATTCGAGTTTGACTAAATTTGATCACTTGTTTTGGTGCCTTTTTGTCACTGTTTGTTTTAGTGGATGAACTATGAAGAGAGTGATTATCAGCATGCATATATGTATAATTTCAAATGCTAATTAGGAATCGAAGTATAACAATGGAAAATGTCATTATCATGTGAACAATCCCATGTCAATAAACAAGATTTCCTTGTGGTTTATCAATTATCATGATTTGAGCTATAAAACACATCAAATTGCAATTACTCATGTTCAAATATGGTATGATCATTGATGAGAGCTGTGGCTAGAAGGGGTGCTAAAAAATATCCATATTCGAAAACCGAATCCGAACCGAAAATTCGTATTCGGATACCGATTTTAAATTAATTTATTTAATTGTACATTTTTTAACATATTTGAAATTTGCTTTTATTATCTTTGTTTCTAAGTTTGTAACTTCATTCCACATTTCCACTAACCCAATTTCCCACTTTCTCTTTCTTCTCCGAAACCCTATCAACGAGGCGGCGATGACCACCCTACTGGCGGCAAAATCTCAGTCATCGGCCACCGCCCTACTAGAGGCAAAATCACGACTTTTGTCATCCTCGGCTCTAGGTAACCCAGTCAGCGCAAATCCACGAACCCTAGATTTGATTATATGCGTTTATTCCGGCTGTAACGAGCCTTCTAAGTTGACTTCTTACTGTTTGATTTTGTTAGATGTTTGTTTTAGTAGGCATTTGTTATTTTATTTTTTTTAGAAGTTTTGTAACATTGATGGTAGTCGGTTGCTATTGAGCATGGAAATTGAATTATTAGTGTTAAAAAGCTAAACAAAAGTTATATGCATTATTTATTTTGCCAATTTGTTGTTTGATTTGATGTTGTTTAGTTTAGATTGAAAGTTATTATGTGCTCTTGTTTATTCAGGTTGTTAATTTAAACTTTGAGAATTGAGATGGTTGCATTTAATTGTTGTTAATCTAGAACATGGTATTAGAATACAAGGAATTGAAATGGCTACACTTATATGTTGTTAATCTGCAACATGTTACAAGGATGTGAATTTTCGGATATCCAATTAACTATCCGAATCCGTATCCGAAAATTTGGATATTCGAATTTTTGGATACTAATTTGGATTGTGAAATTCACTATCCGAAATTCGGATATCCGAATTTTCGGATATTCAACTTTGAACACCCTAAGTGGTTAGATAAATATTTAAAGTTATAGATTTAATATATGTTTATATATTATGCGGTTATTGGATTTTAATAATCTTAATTTTCAGTTATTGGCCGGGATTAATCTCAACTCATGAAATATTTATAACCAAGATAGATACACATGCATCAACATCACGAATCTTGCTTTGCAATATAATAACCACCTTTTAAATGTTTTTAGGTCTTCTTTTGATTTTATTCAAAGCCCTTTCTATTTTTTCAGCTTGTTTCACATAATCTTGTTTTCATTTCTCTTTACAGATGGTGCTTGAACGTTAGCTGTATTTGTCGTTGATAATGTTAAAACTAAAGTTGTTGCAATTTATTGGAATCGGGCCCCACAAATTAAAATAACAAACAATTTGTTATAATATAAGCAAAAAATTATCTCTTACCTGGTAGTTTAAATAACACCTACTACAAGTTATTCTCTCTCTCTCTCTAAATATATGAGTATTTCAATCTAGAAATGCGACGCTGATGACAATCGTTCACGCTTTGGGTTTTAGGGTGTAACATATGAACTTCTTGCAAAGGGGCGGCTATATGTATCCAAAGACGGTATGATGAACATTCAAAAGACCGTTAATTTCAAGAATAGGGTCCAAGAATATTACTTGAACAAACATTATGGTGTCCTCAGAACAACTACTAAACTACAAAAACACTGGTAGGTGCTAAAACGACACGTGAGGAAATTTTATGGCATCGGAGACTCTACGATGATTATAAAAAAGTTGTCGCTTAAGGCCGCCACTTAAGAAATAGTGATTTATAAGTAGTAATTAAATAAGTTGTTATTTGATTGTTTCTTACAAAACAATTTTTTGGTTTAATGGTAAATGTATATCCCTTGGCATAAGAGCATCAAGTTCGATTCTCGTACATTCACCTTATATTTTATACGTACTTTTATTAATATTTGTATTTCTTACATGTTTTGTATTTATTTTTAATGTTTACATGTTTTTTATATATTTTTATTTTCTTACATTTTTACATAACATAACACAGTGATTCAAATGAACAAGCCTCGCAGACCTAATAAAATCAATTTATTTAATAGTCAAATCACCCAACTTAATAGTATAAATCAAAATGAAGCCGATACTAGATTTTTAACAAAATCTTTGTTTTTGTCCTAACAACCAGGCAGTCAATATTGCAACTGCATTACGGTTCCGTCTTGCTTCTTTCTCATCCTGATAATTACCACATTAGTATGCATATATATTCAAATGTTTAATTCAATTCATTGATATTTTATCATAATATATTATTTTCTTTAACGACCTATGTTGAGTCAACCTATTTGGAAAAGTCTCTTAGATTTTCATGTCGCTCATGGCCCGAAATTATTAGACATTATGATATGACTTAGAGGACAGAAGAGTCGTTTGGTATGATGACTAATTGAAGACATACACTCAATTAAAATATCTAGAAGATCATGGTGCATATTTCTTACTTGAATAAAATACTGTTACTACTGAACTTGATACTATGTTCAAAAGAAATATAGATGAAATGGAGCAATTCAATGTCAAAATGATACAAGTGCTTGAGTTAAGATGAAAAAAACTTGCATTTAATGTAATGATATCATCAATCATCAATAATGATAAAGCCAAATAGGGCCTCAAATATTTGCATTCATAGAAATCGTTTAGCCGCATTCATGAAAAAAATTGACTATCAGAAATAGCTACACCCAATTATGATCTTGTAATCTTTAATTATATAATTTTTAACTTTTGTAATATTTTTTGTTTGAATTTAAAACTTTAAAACTTTTCTTAATATACTTCGATAATTTTTAATTTTTGTAATATTTTTTGGGCCATTTACATGTTTCCCTTTCATAAACTCATTAATTACATAGTTACACAAGTTATAAAATTAATTACATATATCTTTTTTCTAAAAAACATATATATTACATATTTACCCATTTTATTAAAATTACTTATTGAATGATTATTATATTTATATTTTTACAAAGTTATTTTACACATTCCCCTTTCAAATAACATAAATCATACATGTAAATCATTGAATGATTATTATATTCATATTTTTACTTATTGAATGTAATATATATGTATTAGGAAGAGAAAATATGTAATTGATTTTATGTCTTAAGAAAATATATAATTTATGGTATTAGGAAGGGTATTTAAGTAAAAATCCCTATTTTTAGTGTTTGAATTTAATACTTTAAAACTTATCTTAATATATATCATCTAAATATATACTAATAAATAACACAAAATTATATGCTATCGAAGAGAGCACTCATATTAATAAGGTGAAACTAGGTTTCTTAACCCGCCGTGCGTTGCGGCGGAGCCGTACCTGATATGATAAAATATATACTACAATCGACCCAATTTGTTCACGAACTAAATTTACGTCGAAATGTAGAGTGATTCGAATTTATACCGTCAAATGAAAACGTATTATATGTTATGCAATTCCAAACAAACTTTACGTCGAAAAGTATATCAACTCAAAGCATTTATAAAAATAAGCATATGTAGTGGCGCCATATGTCATGTAATAAAGTATACCTACAATCTCCCTGACTTGTTTTCAAAATAAATCATGTCCAAATGTAGAGTAACTCGAATTTATACGGTCGAATAAAAACATATTATATTTGACCAAATTCTTTCAAAAATAAATTTACGTTGAAACGTTGACCTATTCAAAACGCACTTAAAAATAAGCAACAAAACATTTTATATTTGACCGGGCTTGCTTCCACACAAAATTATGTCAAAATGTAGATGTACTCGAGTTTATACCGACACATACATACAAATAAGGAGATAATAAATTAGTTTTTTATGTAAAAATGTATAGGGGTAAACCCGAAACTTTTAAAACTTCAAGGGATCAAAGTGATATTTTATGAACTTTTTAAAAAATGAAAGGGCTATAATGTAAATTTCAAAAGTTAAGGGGTGAGAGATGGTTAGTGGAAAAGGTCACCAACCTTCTTTTTGTTTTCCAACTACAATTCAAGTTTCGATGAGATTTTTATCGGAAAAACTTCACAGAATAGTAACAAGTTTTAGGAGTGTTCCAATTAGGTTACTCATATTTTTATTTGTTCAAATCAGGTCACTAAAGTTTTAAGAGTGTTCCAATTAGATCACTAATATTTTTTATTTATTTCAATTAGTTAACTAAAGTTTAAGAAGTGTTCCAATTATGTCACTCATATTCTTAAAAATATCTTTGAATAATTCACAATTGTTTCAAAGTAATTTAGTTTTTTATAAATATTGTTAGTTTTTTTAAATATTTTAGCTGTTTTAAAACTTTTTGCAATTTATAAATAACCTAATTAGAAAAATCCTGAAACTTTAATGATCTGATTGAGACAAAAGAATTTACGAGTGACCTGATTAATACAAAAAAATTCATGAGTGACCTAATTAAAATAATTCTAAAATTTGGTTACTATTTTACATAGTTATCCTATTTTTATAATAATAAATTTATTGCGTTTGGTTGTTAAATAGTAAATTAAGACCCGTGTTTTACCGTGGGGTAAAACAAGTCATGTCGATGAAATATAAACAACTAAATAGCCAAAATACTAAACACAAATAGTTTATCAAATATTTTGATCAAGTAAAAGTATAAATTGAAAACTTAAGTAGATAATATTTCGTCCTTTGTCTTCACCACAAACTCCAATTTCTTCTTTAAACTTAACTACGAGAATAAAAAAAACATCCTTCTTATTTGTATTTTGTCTCATTTAAGTCATTTTTACTTTTCCTTCTTACACATTTCTTTCGTTAAGTTTACCTTTAGTTAAAAAAAAATTTTATTTTAGTGAAAAGGACTTTACTACAAACATAAAAATTATTTATTTTGCTATTTTATTAGTTTAAGCAAAAAAAAAAAAAAAAGAAATTTAGAGTAAACTTAAAAGATGAACAATTTTATTTATTCTATTAGATTTAAGTAAAAAACTATTTACTTAAACTATAAAATGAAGACATTTTGATTTATATTAGGTTTTAACAATAATTATGCACTATTATATTCATTACCTAGAAATTCTATTAATCTTGCGTTTAAAGTGACGTGAGACTTGAATTTGATTTTTTAAAGTTACAATACTCAGGCATATAAAATAAATAATATTATCTTCTTTAATA
The DNA here is from genome assembly GCA_025506415.1 of Flaveria robusta. Lineage (NCBI taxonomy): Eukaryota > Viridiplantae > Streptophyta > Magnoliopsida > Asterales > Asteraceae > Flaveria > Flaveria robusta. The sequence continues at coordinate 11,546,927 of CM046468.1, read as the reverse complement.
AACCAAAATGACTATAAGCCACATGATTATTTTTAATTTGTACACATAATTTCCATCTAGGTTTTACTTAGAGTTGTTTACATCTCATCATCACAATAAAACTTACAAATCTAGGTTTCACTTAGAATTGTTTACATCTCATCACCACAATAAAACTTACAAATCTAGGTTTCATTTAGAATTGTTTACATCTCATCACGACAATAAAACTTACAAATTTTAATAAAAAAATTGTTTTCAAAAGAGTTTGCTTATAAGAAGTCCATTTACTACTATATTAATCAAAATTAACTTATTTCTAGAAATAAATAAATGTTTTATTTAAAATACTTTAATAAAACTTAATTTTCTTAAAATACCGTTTGATTTCTAGCAGTCATTGTTAAAACTAAAATACTTTAAAAGGAATATAAAGAGTTTTATATTATTGTTTATAACTTAAAAGTATTTGTTATAACTGAACAATGTTTGTATATATACATATAGATATATACATAATCTATTATATAATTTTTTTATTTCAACCCGTGTAACACATGCACATCTAACCTAGTGTTAAATAAATAAAACTCCTTTTGAATTTGAGTATAAATAATAGAAAGAAATCAAAAGAAAGAGAAAAGAATATCCAGGATTAAAACATGGTTGAACTCAGGTTATCTAGAATAAATGAAACGACATTTACCACACGCACTAATCAACATATGTTGACAAAATCACAAAACAACTTGAAGACTTGAATGGCCAGCGAATAAAAAGTTAAAAAGTATATTGTTAAGAGAAAATGTTTAAAAAGTTGTAAAGTAGTTGTTATTTTTAGACTTTTAAATTTTTTTTTTGCTACATGCTGGAATTCAGCATTGATGTGTATGATATTGCTAGTTTATAAAGTAGAAAAAGAAAACTTTTTATTTTATGTCGATTTGACTATTTATTTCATATAATCTAGAGACTCGTAAAGCATTAATCTTGCACTTGTATGATGTGTATTCCAACTAGAAGTGAGGGGCCTCCAAAAAGAGCAATGCTTGGTGATAGAATCTTTTGATAAGACTTTGAAGAGGTAAATATCAAATAGGTAAATAGGAAAATATCGTTTCTTGATATATATATAGTTAACGGCTGTGAGTAATTAGAGTTAATTACTATTGGTTTGGATAATTACTACTTGATGTATAATCGTTTTAGAGCATTTTAGACATGTTTTGGGGTGTTTTCAAGGTGAAGAGAGGGAGAAGATAAAGTTGATTCGAAATAGAACGCAAGGAGAGCAGAGAGAGGAGGTTTTTTGGAGTCGGTTTTGGTTGTAAAGGACAAGGCCCGAGAGGGGTAGATAGAGCTTACGTGGAGACGTTTTTAAGGCTTTTTATTGTGGACTTTATTATATTATTTTAACCTGTCATTTTTGTTAATTATTGGTTAAAGAATAATATCTATATTTTCTTATAATACATAACTTTAGATTAAAGTTGACATTTGACTTAATATAAGACACTTATTGGGGGTATTATTCGTATTAAATCATTTTGGTATTTAGGACACAATTTTGGTATTTAATAAATTCCGTATTTATGACATTATATAATTTTAAGAAGAATATGTTTAAAATCTTATCTTACTATTATAATAAAATGATAACTAAGGGTGACACGTGTCATTATCACATTCTCAACAAAACTTTCCTGCTTCTCTCTGCTATTAGTGACTACATTAATTACTAGTAGTTTTATTTAATTGTTTCTTAAATTAAAATAGTTTTTTAATAAATTAAGTAAGAAATCTTTTTATTAATTTTATATCAAAAATTTTTTTTTTCTAAAACATCAAATTTTTTAAATACGAAATATTTTAAATTGATATTTTTAAAAAGTAAAAATTTTATATAAAAAAAATTAAAATTGTGAGTTATAGTAAGGAATTTTTCGAAAATGATATTTTTTAAAACGGTTTGTTTTGAAATAAAAATATTTAATTATTTTAGAAAAAACAAAAAAAGCTTAAAAACAAACGTTTAAAAAGTTAATATCATTGTTTATCACACATAATCCTTACTCACATGTAATTTCAATTATATCTTATCTTAAAATATTATTTTATAATTAAAAATTTTATTTAAAAATTTTATTTATTTTATTTAATATTTTATTTTATTTAATATTTTATTTATTTAATTTTATTTAATTTAATATTTTATTTAATTTAATTATAAAATAGTATATATTAAATTAATACAAAAGAATATATTGCATGGAAGGTGTGGAAAAATGAACAGAGGCAACTATGTGTTTCAAATCTGTGGCGTTGTGTTTAGTTGTAAGCAGTCTTACCGGTGAACCAACCAAATTAATTAATTCTGCTTTATAACTTGTTTAATTGTCTGTATATAAAGCATTTCGAATATTAAAACTACTTGTTACGGTTCACCAACAACGCCTTTTTTGTTTGTCTATATAATTCTTCAATTTAGGTATCTTTTTAGTTTAAGTTGGATATACATATATAACATGTTTGATATTAAAACTACATGTTACTATTGACAAACAATGCTTGACGTAAAAATCATAGCCCGCAAAGCACAGGTTTCCCACTAGTACTTATTTAAAATAGATACAATTTTTGACTACTATGTTTGAATAATTCAAATTTAACTTCTTGTTTGTTTGTCCTGCTGATTGATATATTCAATAACATGATTCGAATATCCTGCTCAATCAATAAATTGACTAAATCCTAATGATAAAAAATCAATTAGGTGACATATATATCAAGTTATCAACCAATAAGACATTAAATAGTCAAGGTTTGATTATTTTTGTAATAGTTTAACTAGAGTAGAATTATGGTGTTGTATAAGATTTCACACACCCATACAAAACTAAGAGGACGTTTGGTTGGAAGGAATGGAATAGAATAGAATAGAATTGAGAAACTAGTATAATTTTCAAGTAAAATTATGTTTGAGTGAGCAATTAAAAGTAAACCCAAGGGAATGTTTCACCTCAAATTCCCTTGTTTGTGGGATTTTAAAATCCTTCCACCTAGAGAGGGAATTTGAAATCCCACAACCAATGAAATTTGAGGTGAAACATTCTCTTGAGTTTTACATTTCATTACCCACTTAAACATAATTTTGCTTGAAAATTATACTAGGTTTTCAATTCCATCCCATTCCTTCCAACCAAACGTCCCATAAGAGTTTTGGTTTGAGTAAAACAACTACTTTTGGTATTAAATTATAATGATAATAAGTTTAAGTAATAACTTTTAATTTTATAATAAGTTTGTGCATTAAGATTAACTATTAAAGTTGATGAAAGTAATAGGTTTAATATTAAGATATCATCATAATTCAACAGAAAAATTAATATAAGTTAACATTAATACCCAAAGTTGTTATAAAACTAAAAATTAGTATTCAAATATATTATTTTATTCAAACCACATCAACTAATTATTATGTAATTAGCTTTAAAACTAATATTGAAATCATATGATAAAGAACCAAAAAGCATATTCTTGTATATCCTAAATAAATGAATTAAACAAAATTGATAATTACGCCATGAAATAGGTATAGGTTTTTAAATTAACTATTGACTTCATAACAATAATCATGTGGTATGAAAAATATTACAAGCCCTGTTTAGTTTTGGATATTTTTTAATTACTTCATATGTTTATCTGATTTTATATAGAAAATTACAAAAATAGTCCTTGTGGTTTGATCATATTGCAAGTTTAGTCCTTAGATTTTAAAAATTACAAATTTAGTCCAAACATTTGGAAGTTTGTTGCAAATTTAGTCCCCACCGTTAGTGTCCGTTAGTTATTAACTATCTAGGGACTAAATATACAATATGATCAAACCATAGGTACTAATTATGCAATTTTCTCTAAAAATTAAAAAAAAATAAAAGAAATTAAAATCAAACATAGGAAATCCAAATAAACATCCATAATAAAATTCAATAATTTAAAAAAAAATAAAATAAAGGTCAAAAAATCAAATCAAATTCAAAACTAAATAAAAATAAAAATAAAAATAAAACGTATGCAAAAAGAGAAAACGAGAAGTATTGAAAAAGAAGTATGCGATTAAAGTAAAAAAATTAAATAAAAATTAAAAATACAATCGAATAAACATTTATAAAATTTAAAATAAATATTGAAAAAATCATATTAAAGTTAAAAAATAAAAAAACGGTTTGATTTCATTTTTTGTTTTTTGGATTTATACTTTCACAAGGTTTTTGGCCTGTATCAACGTTTATTGGAATCTTTTAATTTTTAATTTTTATTTGATTTTCAATTTTTTTTAATTTTTAGAGCAAATTGCACAATTAGTCCCTATGGTTTGATCATATTGTATATTTAGTACCCAGATTGTTAAAAATTAACAGACACTAACGGTGGGACTAAATTTGTAACAAAACTTCAAATGTTTGAACTAAATTTGCAAATTTTAAAAATTAGGAACCAAACTTGCAATATGATCAAACCGTAAGCACTATTTTTTCAATTTTCTCGGTTTTATATAAATAAATTTCACATGTTCTCTGTTTTCCCACCTAAGTTACAAATGTTATTCACTATTTTCCCCCTTTCGAAACGATTTCATTAAAACCACTTCCAATTTAATTCCCTCAAAAGAAAAACAACATCCAAAACCTTGTATTTTCATTGAAAAATACGACCCTGCTTCGTATGTTTATTTTAATCGAGTTTATCAAGAGAAAACTCATAACTGAAAAACTCATCAAAAGAAAACTCACAGTTAAAAAACCTCTCTCATAATTATATGTTTTAAATAACTCATCTTAACCAATTAACAAAAAATCATTTTACTTAACATGGTGTTTTTTTTCCAAAATTACTATTAAGATTTTTGTATTCTAGACGAGCTTCTATTATGCTCTTATCAATCACTTATACTTATCTATTTCGGAATTAAACTCTTTAGATGTAACGCATACAGACACATATAGATACAGACACATTGTATATTGTCATCATATTCTACAAAATGATAATTTATATGTGAGATATTTTCACTAAACTTATGTGTTCAGTTGAAACAAATAAATCAGAAATAATAATAATAACACAAAGTCAAGGAGATTACAAACACAATTAGCACATATTATACTCCATCGTCGTTCTTAACGATACCGTACATACTTCACCTTCATTCAACACATTCCGGCAAGATCAACCAACGCCACCGTCGCCGTCGCCGTCACCGGAGAAATGGCCGATAAAGCCGTCGAACACGTCACCTCCGGCGGCGCCGTTGCACCTCCGATTAACACAATCGACTTCGAAGACTACAGGATCACCAACAGCTGGAGTCACCACGAGATCGTCGAAGAAGAAGAAGAAGAAGAATACGATGATGATGATAACGGTGGCTATAGAAGAAGACGACTAATGCCGTCGATTATCGAGGAATGCAACGACGGCGACGTTAGCGATTTGTTTTCTATCGACACTGATCGGCACTCGAACGACGTCGTGTACGTCGTCACGTGGAGAGGAAGTGAAGAGCTGTTGTCGGCGAGTATGGATGCGTTGGTGTGGACGATCGGAAGCGATCTTCGTGGATCGAGTGTTGTTTATCTGGTTCATGTGTTTCCGGAGCTCCGATTCATCCCTACGCCTAGTAAGTGTATAATCATCTGATTCATCTCTATCTCTGTTGATTTTTGTTTCTTCTTCGTTTCAGATCGTCGGAATCAATGGCGATTGGGGTTGATTATGATTCTATATGATATAATTCGTCTGTTTAGACAATTTTGTTTGTAATGATTAGGTATGCTGTAAAGTTAGTTGACTAGAATGGCAGAAAGTAGAATCTACCTTTGGAAAAGTTTCAGGTCCTTAAATTAGGGGAAATTGGGGCAATTAGCCCCTAAATTAGGGGATTAGTATCATTGCTAACATTAGAATGTATGATCAAACTGAACAATTGAAATTATTATGTTCTCAGAAGAAAAGGGAAGGGGATGGGTCCAACGATGAAGTATAGCTAATTGGTGTAAATTAGTTTTGGAGTAGAATTGAAAATAGATTATATAAAATTAGATTAGATGAGTGTTTGAGTTATCGTCTTAAAAGATTTCTTTCTACTCTAATAAAAGATTAAATAGGAAGGACATAAGTCATCACCATATTCATTCTAATCAAATTTTTCCCGCTTTTTTCTCCTATTAAATAATCACATTAATTACTAATAATATTATATAATTCTTTTTTAGATTAAATATTTTTTTATTTAAATAAGAAATAGATCTTTTTATAATGTTATTTCTAAAGAAACATTTTTTTATAAAATAAGAAATTTTTCTAAAACATTAAACTTTTTTAAAAAATTAGTGTTTTTAAAAAAATAAAATTTTTATAAACAAAAATTAATTAAAATCGAAAGTTATAATAAAAATATTTTTAAAAAATGATATTTTTTCAAACATTTGTTATAAAACAAAATTTTCATTATATTCATAATAAGGAAGATTTTAATAATGTCTTATCTTAAAATATTTTTTATAATTAATATATTTTTATTTTATTTATTCAAACCGTGTAACACACGGGTTTATTAAAGCTAGTTATGTTATAAATACCATGATACAATGTTTCATAAATCTTTCTTGTTTCTCATCCATCTCGAGTAATTAAGTTTATTTTCATAACTTGGTACTAAAATTCGTTTACACACTACAAGGTACAAACTATAAAATGGTAAATATATTAGGGATATATTTTTTTAGATGTTAATTGGATCAGACTATTGTCCCACTCGGTCATCTTTATTGCTTGAGTTTTATGGTAAATACATTAGGGGTATTTACGGTCTTAAGGTTGGGTTTTATAAAAATATTGGTCAAACTGTTGACTCTGGTTTCTGGGAATTGAAACAACAAATCAAAACGGTTGGGTTGGTGGCAACCGTACTTGCCGGTATTATTTGTTTGATTGTTCGGTTTTAACAATTTGAACTAGTTTTATTTTACTTTTTTCAAATCCTTAGTTTGCATTAAAAAATTTCAAGTGATAAATATGATAGTTTAATAGGTCCAAAACCATCATACAGACCGTGAACCATCAGTCAAACTGTTGAATAAAGGATTGAAGAGTATGAATCTCAAACCAGCCAAATAGGCTAAATTGCTTTGCTTTGAACAGTTCAATCAGTTTGAAGATCTATGAACACCCCTATAAACACACCAGGTTCATATCAATATGGATATTATGTAAAAAATTCTAGTTTTGAACATTGGAAAGTAGCTAGAAGATCATGATAACTATGGTCTTAATAACCTGCTGAAAGAAACAGTTGTGATGTAAACTGTTGATATGAGAGGCAGTTATATAAAATGAAGTTACGTGCTGGGCATCTTAAACCATGCTGTCACCATATTAATGGTTTGACAAAGCTATAGATCTTGACAACCCGTAATGAAACTACTAAGCACAACTGATGTCGAATATACAGTTGGAAAGCTACCGATAAGTCAAGCAAACCCAGGGCAGAAGGAAAGTTACATGAACGATGAACGGAGCAAAAGGGCCGAATACCTCCAAAAGTTTGTTTCTTTATGCTCATCTTCAAAGGTACATTGTTCATATGCAAAGTGTCGTATACTGGTATATCTATATGTCATCTTATATACACTTGATTGTTCAGGTTCAAGTTGAAACTGTACTTGTTGAGAGTGACATGGAGGCAAAAGCCATCCTTGACCTCATTCCTATCTTAAACATAAGAAAGCTCGTGATGGGTGCCACCAAATCAAACCTAAGGTAAGCATAGACAGTGGCGTAACACCAATATAAATATCAAAAGGATCGTAAACAGGTTAGCAGATCGACCTACTTAATTAAACTGGTTAATATAAGCACGTCCCGTTTAAGTAAACAAGTCAACTCAAACATGACCCGTTTAGTAACTAAGTTAGATATGAATCATGTTTAACCCTACTGAATCTCCTCTGACCAATCTGCACACAATAACAGGAAGCTTAAGAGCAGCAGCAAGAAAGGGGGCGGAGGGACCCTTGATCAGATACTCCACAACGCCCCACGGTACTGCAAAGTCAAAATCATATATGAAGGGAAGGAAGTATCGTTGCAGGACCAGTTGACCGCCGAGTCACCCGTCTCTCCAGACTCAACTGCTCCTTCTCCACGTGACACGACCCTAAAACCGACACAGGACAATACCAATAGCTTTGTCAAATGCAGCTGCTTCAAGCTCTGAAAATCTGAATCTACATGTTGTATTGTTGTATACATTCATCTATAAAACTCAAAAACAACCTTATTTGTGACCTCGAAATATGATGTTTACGAAAGAAAAAATAATAAACAAAGTTGTCTTTGATGTTTATATGTTCATAACAGATCATCATCATCTTCATGAGTTTAACAAATGACATGATGCAATGCAACAACAGACAATTACAACTCACAAGTGTTTGTTGCCCCATAAATAGAAACAAACTGCAAATCCATTCATAGGTATACTTAAAAGAAATCAAACTCCAAGTAATTGTCTGAACCTTTTTGTTGGTTTGGAGCAGCCACAGGGGGTACATTAGTCTTTTCGCTTGTTGAGGCGACCAAACCAGCAGAAAACCGTTCAAACTCAACGGGCTTAGGGACATCCGGTGGAGTGGCGCAGCGGATCAACGCCCAGTTAACACCTTCAAAGAACGGGTGTTGTTTAATCTCAGTGGCTCCTCTTTTATAAGCCAGTCTATGTTGCGGTTCTTTCACGAGCAACCCCCTGATTAGATCCCTAGCAGAAAAGCTAACCACTGGCGATTCTGGAAACCGAAGAGGCTGGCCCACAACATTAAACAATGTGGCTCGATTACCCGACCCTTTGAACGGAGTCCTACCAAACAATAACTCGTATAAGAATATCCCAAAGGTCCACCAATCTACAGCACTTCCGTGACCTTCACCTTTGATGATCTCAGGGGCTAAGTACTCGTGGGTTCCCACAAATGACATGGACCGGGCGCTGGTTGGCTCGGCCATGAGCTCAGGCAACGGGCTAACTTGATTTCCTATGTCTTTCGTGACTTTGTTTTTCCTTTCTTTCTTGGATTTGCTTGAAAAGAATCGAGGCGAGAAGCAAGATGTAGGGACAACACAAGAAGGCTGAATACATGAAGGCTCAATGCAAGCGGGTTGGACGCAATACACTGTGTTCTTACGAAGGGGCTCGGAGTCCATAGATGAAGACTTTACTAAAGTCGGGCTAACACTGCAACGAAGGGAAAGATCAAAATCCGAGAGCATAATATGCCCGTCTTCCCTCACAAGAACGTTTTCTGGCTTAAGGTCACGATAAACAATCCCAAGCATGTGCAGATATTCCATAGCTAACAGCACTTCAGCCACATAAAATCTACAAAACAACATCAAAAACCATCCCATTTCAATCAAAATCACATATGTAACAAGAGTAAAACCGAAACTACTCAAGATCAAATCATATGCAAGTTACATAATTTAACATTCAAGAATCATCAAATCACACCAAACATCATGTTAAATGAGGTTTAAATGTTTAATGTATGCATCATGTTAAAAAGATGCTTACTTGACCGCCTGCTCGGTGAAGTGTTTCCCAGGCTGTCGTTGCCTAAGAGTATGCAAATCTCCTCCCGGACAGAACTCCATCACCAAACACGAGAACTTATCGGTCTCAAAATGAGTATACAACGTTGGAAGAAACGGGTGGTCCAGCGACTGCAGAATCTCCCTCTCGGTTTGAGCTCTAAGGAGCTTCTTCCGGCTAGCTAAAGACGCTTTATCCATAACTTTCATAGCAAAATAAGCCTTCGTCCCGGTCAACTCAGCCAAGTACACACTCCCAATATCACCACACCCTAATCTTTTCAACAACCTGAAATGGGTCAGACCCAAAGCCCCATCTCTGGCTCGAACCACCTGAATCGCCTCCCACCTCATATCATTCGACTTATGTGGCTTATTGATACTGCTACTGAAACTACTACAGCTGCTTTCATCACTCACATTGCTGCTAGTACTTCCTCTACACATACTACTCTTCCCACTCTCCACAAAATCGACACGAGCACTCCCACTCGTCTTCCCGAGGCTGCTGTTTCCATCACTCGCTTTATCCGAAACCGAGCTGTTCTTCTCCCCAACTTTCTTCTCCTCATCAACCTTAACAGTTTCAATTGTCAGTTTGGAAGCCAGTTTAGCCTCCAAATCATCTCCAACACCGGGCGGTGCAGCGGCCAAACGGGCTTTCGACGCCATCGAAAGATTGATACTATGCACTAAACAGGATCAAGAAACTCATCCAGGTGAATAACTACTATTGATTCTAATGATATCTGCAAACACAATGTCAAGAACATGTATAAAGATCAGAACTTTATCATCAAGATATTCAGATTCAGTAAAACTAATTACAGATTGGGGTTTAAACATTCCAGAGTGATTACAAACAGGAAGGGGGCAAAAAGAAATCAACATAGAGATGGATCATACGCAATAAAGAAACCCTATTTGCAAGTTTCACAAACATCAATAAAAAACTTATTCAAACACAGATCTTACATCAACAATCAAGAAAATCTGAATAATTACAGTCAAATAGTGAGAAAGATAATAGGGATGAAGATCAGTCATGCAACTCAATACCCATATCGATTTACACAAATCTAAAGAAGAAATCCAACTGAAAATCTTGAAAATCGAAGGGGATTCAAAGATTGTTCAAAGAAAGTTGAAAAATGCAGTGGTTAGTACAGTCAAATCAGAGGTCAATTTGGGGGAATAAGCAGCAGAAAGATTTGATTTTGATTGAAGAAGTGGTGAAATTGACGCCATTAAAGACGGATTCAACGAAATCTAGAAGAAAAACAAGATGCAGAAAGCAAATCTATGAAGAAAACCGAGATTAAAAGAGGGAAAAACCTAGAGATTGAAGAATCTGGTCCACAAGTTCATTGCTTTGATGTATGAGCAAAAAGGAAGAATGAAGCACTCTTGTTCATAGCATGCTGATGATACCTCTGTGTGTGAGAGAGAGAGAGAGAGAGAGAGAGTGGGGAAAGTGATGCTTGAGTGTAATAAGTATTTGACTGGGCCTCACCTTCAAGACTATCAAGCAAAAAGCTTTATATTAATTTAATTTTTCTAGAAACTAAAATACTGAATAAATGATAAGATTGTTATTTTATAATTTTCATAGCGTGTGTTCAAATCATGTGATAAGATAAAAACTAAAATTGTGTACATTAGATTGCAAAACAATTCGTATCCCGTTTGAATTTTATATAAAACGTAAGTTAAGTCAAGCACTGAGCATGGATTTTTTCAAGATTTGTAGAAAAAAGACGATTCTTCTGTAAAGTTGTGAAAGACGTAGATATAAAAATAAGATTGGAGGGTGTTTGATTGAATGATCTAAAAGATTATTTTTAATAAAAAAAGTTAATTTTGACAAAAAAGATCAATAATTTCGAATTGTTTTTGAGTCCCAAAACAGAAGGGTCCAAACTACGAATCAAGATGCTGGACTCTTCAGTCTCACCTGTCTGGCAAGTCATCAATCCAACACAAGCACTCCTCTTCCTTAATAGGAAATTACAAATTTACCCCTTCACATGTCTCCTTCACAAACTCCACACTTTGCTATCCCAATCATGTGCTTGGTTACTATTTGAAATCCTAACTTTGTGGGGGTCAAACTTTAATTTTTACTAGTCTTTGACTCCATGTTATATAGAAAAGATTGATTGATACATACACACATATTTGTACTTGCTAGTTGCTACTATCCACTAACTTATATCTCAATAAAAATTTTACGGGTGTTGGTAAATGTTATTAAATTTTGTGAATCTAATCATACGAGTGAATGTGACAAGAAAGATAAAGGTAAGACTTACACGTGAGGGGAAAAAAAATAAATGAAGAAAGGTGTAAGCTTAAATTAACTGACGTAAGTGAGCTGAATTTATATTCACCTTATTTTATTTATAAAATAAAATGAAACGCTACATTTTAGTCTCTGGAGAAATTTAAACCATAACGGTTTTATATTTATGAAACAAAAAGGATTAGTCGTGATTGGTCGATTACTAATACGTGTTTCAAACGAAAACAAAATTGGTTTATCTTAAAAGGTTCATACAACTCAAAGGAATTGGTAGAGAACCACAACTCCACAAGTCGCGTGTATGATAATTGATTATTTTCAGTTTCGAGGATGACTTACTTTGATTAGTTTGATTAGTAGACTTGATTAATGAATGTTGATATTGTCATATTCATAAAAGTTTTGTTAGGAAGTATTACTTCATTTAAGCCGCTAGATTATAGTTACTTTATATTTGTTAACAAAGGCGTTTTGTTAGCGTTTGCACAATAAAGGAGATGAAACGATTGTCAAACCTTAGATTTACATGTCTTTTTATCATTCGAGAAGATTGACTTCCACACTCATTTGGGTTGATTTTAATGATAAATGAGAGATAGTGATCAAGACTCAATATATCCAATATGATATTTAAGTTCACTTTGATTTCCTTATGCATTTAAATAACGACCTAAATCTTTGTAGTTTGATAAATAAAACATAGTGAGGGATGATTGTTAGGGTTTGGAACCAATATTATCGTTTTGTGTTATCGGTGAATTGCATTTGATAACCAAATAGATATTATGTATTTAACTAAATAATATATGCTACACGAAAATTTTAATTAATAATTTAGTTTGTACCAGAAGCAAAAATGTCGTTTTCTCATGTTGTTTTGTTAGTTTGATTAGTGAATTTTGTTTATCCACGTCGTATATATTCTATATTCGGTTATTGAAATTTTTTGACCCAAACAATCCTCAATTATCCCCACATATTGTGAATTAGTGCGTTACAAATATAGCATTTGAATCTAAAACATTCCAAATGAATTAGTGCGTTATGTCCGACAACTTGATTTTAAATAAAATTTAGCACACGGAACGTATATAAAATTGAATATGTTGCAATGATATATTTTAGAATTTAAGAAACATTACGTTGTTATGAAAATGAATGTTAAGCGACACAAAAACAAGTTTAAATATAAAAAAAGTAAATATATTTATTATATTCCATCCGGCTTGGTATTATATAAAATTTATATTAAAACCTAAATAAAAAAACCACGTAGAAATATTATATTCGAAATTAAAAATAAAACATTATATTTAAACTTTATAATGGAAAACAAAATTTATTTAGAATAAATTATATACATTAAACTATATGTAGGAACCGTTCATATAAAATTACAATAAAACAATCTTTATTGATATACACAATACAAAGAAATATAAATTAACAATTACAATTCTTTTTACAATTAAAAATTTACAGAAATAGATGAACAGAAATATAAAAGCTGAGGATCGTGTTTAACACGAGGCCATTAAAACAAATTCCGAGCCTCCCGGGAGAACTCGTTTTATTTCCCAGGGTACAACAGCCAAAGCAGATTGTACTGTCGGGATTGATGTAGAACCCGAACTTGTTTGTAGAATAAAAACAGAGAGACGGGAGGATGTTCAGAGAACATGTTTGCTGCAGGATTTCGAGTTGTGTTGATGTGTGTTTCTACTGAGGCACCCTCAGTATTTATAGTAGACTTTGAACTATAACAGCCACTCAGTCATCACTCAGCCATTAATCCGAAATCGTAACCGCCCATTTAATTCGTCATTAACAGCCATCAGTTTTGTTCAACACGTAATCGAAACTGTTACGAGTCACAGTTAACTGCGCACCAAGGTCAGTCGCACCTGACCAGACGCTCGAACCAACCTTCAAAAATACTAAGGGGGCTCTCAAGCGGCGATGCGAGTGTGCAAAGTGCAAAGTGCGCCATCAAAGCGCCATATTGCGCCCCCATGCCCACGCCGCACGTTCCAGCGGGTGCGAGTTAAGGGTGCTTCACGAATCTACTTAGTGTGATGCTTTAGGAAACAATATAATCAAGAAGTTATAGAATATAAATCATTTTACATTCTTTCTTTTCTACATTGTGGGACAACTTTTCACACCATTAATTTCTAATGCCATTCAACATATTTATTTTTATTCAACACATTGATTTTATTGATTAAATATTAATAACCATATTAATATTATCAATAAATTTCCAACACTATAAAATAATTAAAAAAACTTAAAAAGAATTTTAAGGTTTTGTACTTAAGAAACCTTTAAGGACTTGCGCATTACAGTTTATTTGATTACTCGGAAGATTCAACCTTTTTTACTATAATATTAATATTTTTCAACAATCATGTTTTACTAGGTGTCCAAAAGTTTTTGGATACAAGTTTTTGTCTTCCTATCCCTGCTCGATTGTATAAAATATAAACTGAAGCTCAATGTCTCATATTAAAGTGTCTCTCATAAAACGAGAGGCCTTTAATTTTCAAATTTTAACTTTGATTAATTTCATGTTTGATAGGTAAATAAAGGATGTTTGAAAGATTATGTTTTTCATTAAAACTCACTTCAATTATAATATGTGTTATTGCATGTTGTTTGGAAAACATACACGAAGATTGTGTCATCGTATTCCCACATAGACACGTGTTAGCAACAAAAGATATATATTCACAATATTAGAATCCGCGTTATGCCCAAAAAATATTAAATCAGTCCTGTGCCCATCGATCCATTCGATGGTCATGCATGTTGCGGATATTCTTGTATAAGGTTTGCTTGGGCTGGTTAGGAATTAAAAACATCATGGAGTCTACATGATCAAAAGTGGGGACTTTGGGCACTTGGTGGTCCGTGGAGTATGGTGTTCTTGTTGAGTTGTTGTGGCATATGGCTTTGCTAACCCAAGTGATCATGATGGGGAGTGAGGGGACCTAAAATAAATGCACAATAAACTTTGCTTACCAAACAACAGTCACAAATGTCTCAATATCACTTTGAGTTTGCAATTAATCTCTTTGTGGTCTCCCATGGTAGGTTGAAAGAAAGAGTTAAATATTATCAAATAGACCTGTTGAATACATTACTTACGTGGACCTAGAGTTTTGTTTGTTATTCATGTCTAAAGGTCGTAGGCATGCACAAGTTCAGATTTTCAAGCCATTCGAATTGAATTTTGCACCCTATAAACATGTGTAGGAGTGACAGAGTAAGAGTAAAAATACTCACTAATCGAGCTTACTAAACATACAGGCTTTTTCCATATAAATTTTCTTGAGAGTTTGTTCACCCACCTACGTGACAACTTGTACACATTTCTTTCTTTCAAATTTCATTCCAAATATAATATTAATATCTTATTCGTCATAGCTATATTTTAAACATATTTATGCTCATTACGTAGTCTCACAACAAATAATGCAAACTCATAACACTTCTAGAAAAACGAACCTAATGTAGCATTTTCAAAACAACTTAAAAAAAGGTTGCATATCACAACAAGACTGCATTTGCTAAAAGAAAAGTTGCATTATCTAACAAAAATATTATATTAGATCTAATATAACTTCATCTAATACAACATTTGGCAGAAAAGTTATTTTAGGATAATACAACATTTTTAAGCCAAAATACAACATGTTACAAGAGGGCATTAACTGCATTTTGTTGTAGTGATATAAATTATTGATTACTCATCTCACATACAAATATAAGTATTTGCATATAAAGTGGTCAGTGGTAGAGCCATGATTTCTCGATAGGGGGAAGGGCAAAAACAAAGGGTTAAATTTTCAATTTGGAATTCAAACAAAATGTGTCCATTGCTTGTTAAAAAATGTCCTATTTTCATTCTAAGTGCTCCCATTTCAATCAAAATTAGATTTAAAATTAACAAATATATACACTACAAATTATTAACATTTTTAGGTGTACGCTCCCTCCCCTAAAAGTAGTTATTGAATTTCTGATCGTTAATTACAAACAAGATATGTATGGATACTAACTACTAAAGATAAGTTTGTTAAAAGAAAATGATTAATTCGATCATGACATGACATGTTACAATAAATCTATAAAACATGTTAGGTTTGAGAAAAAAAACAACCAACCATATAGGAATCTAGTCCTACCCAAACTAATTAATCAAACACGTTTCATAATCACACACCTAATGACTCTCTAATGATAAAGCCATTATCATAATCCAAATGAAAGTGGCCAAAACACAAAATGGTTAAGTTTGGGGGATCGAGACCGATGTTTTATTATATGAATATATTGTGGCCATTGTTTTGTCATGATATAGTTGTCGAAGACATCTTCATGTCACCATCGTGTGTGCTGGTGGTCAAGAGTAAACAATAATTTATGAGATATATGTGCCTCTTGTGTGTGTGTAGGGTGGGACCTTCAACACCTCACCTCACCTCCCTTGGTCCATAGGCTTTGGCTGGCTAGCTACTTCAACTGAATTATTAATATATAGCGGTTGAATTTATGTCACCATTGTAGCACCTTCTATTTAAATATACTAATTAATATAGGGACGAGTTATTGGGACACCACCAATTATAAATCAGCATCCGGAGATTTTTATACGGGTCGTATAGCCCTATACGCGTCTATAGGAGGGTTGCATAGCTTTATATGAGGGTTGTATAGCTCTATATGAGACGTATAACCTCTCTGACAGCTCCCTGAATTTTTCCTTGTACTCAGTGTTGAAATTTATTATACGCATTGTATAAGCCTATATGGCATATAGCTCTCTGACAGCTCCCCTGAATTTTTCTCGTTTTCGATGTCGTCAATCCTATACGTCACGTATGGGGCTATATGAGGCATATAAGGGGGTATCGATTTATAAAAGTAAGTGTCTTAATATTATGACGCTTAATATATATCATTTTTAGGTTATGATATTGGTATAATTTACTTTTATCATGTTGATTTCGTTTACAATAGTATAAAATTGAGATTTATATATCTTTTTTTAGCTAACAAAGGAACCATTTAACCATGACAAGATACCCGAAAACTCATGAGATATTTCCATAGCCTGCTAATTAATAGAACCGAATAAATCACAATTTGCACTAAAGAGATGATTCAAGAGAGTATGACATAAAATCAATAGAACCAAGATTTAAAACTCAGACATCTGTTAGAGTAGATCAAATATTTATCATTACACCACCACTTATATACTACTAGTTAATTTGGTAAATATGCTATGTTTTTTCATGAATACAGCAGTCTAAACTTTTGTTTAACTAAAAGTGTAAATACCCTGCTAACCAACGGAATCAAGTAAATTACAACTTACACTACACCGGTGATTAAAAAAACTATGATATAAACTAATATGTAGAAGCAAGATTTGAAAATAAAACCTCTATTAGAGAGAAACAGATATTTATCAGTATACCACCTTTAAAAGTTACATATGTCTGATTATATACTATCAGTTTCTTACCAGTTTGATAAATATGGTAAGAATTTCCATGAATACAACTAATAAACTTGTGTTAAACTGAAAGTTTAAATGTCATGCAGCCCATCAGTATCCTGAAACCTCAAAGAACAGGTTGGCGATCTATCTTTATTACGTGGTCCTCACTTCATTTCAGTTTATCTATCTTCAAATTTATTGCCCACATGATCATCTGACACGTGGCAGGCAGAGAGTTTTATATGGGGTCCATACCACCTTTTCATTAATCAATATTTGAAGTTGATCACTTGAGTTTGATTGGGTTTGGGTAGTGTATTATTATTATATATACACACTTATTTAGTTATTTAAGAATCAAAAGAATATATTCCTCAATTTACTTCATTACTTTCTATCTTGGAGTTCAAAATATACACAATAACCACTATGTTCCCTAGGTTAATTACGCTAGGTGGTATTATTTAAGTTCAAAGTAGTGGTGGTGTTGCATTGGTAGAAGTGAATATATGATGTATAGATGTATAAACTAATGCCAAATTTCATTTTTTATATGTAATCCTATGTTAGGTGTGTTTAAAACTGACATATAAAAGTTTTTTTTTTATCAGAATACGTCAACAAGTTGGGATGACAGTTGAAGAGTTTCTACTGTGTTAGAAAAAAAAACCCCTTATTTTATACGTTCATTGAAAGAGCTTTAATTTTTAATAAGATGAAAGTTCTGGATGTGAGTGACAATGATATTTAGATTTAAATCTTCGATCTATGTGATAGGAATGTATAGGCTTAGATTTACAGAGGTTAAGTGGAGTTTATTAAACTTCATACACATTAGACGCACGGTTTTTTTTATGTTAGTGTTTATACAAACATACATTTATATACATTAACTTATGGTACTGGAAGCCTACTTAGAACTCAAAATTTTCTAGATATTCACTTGATTCGTAACATGTGTGTGTCTTTTTCTTGATTATATGTGTGTTAAATGTGTTGAATTCATTATCAGTATAAATATTGTCGTGTAGCTGAATATGGTGATGCTAATGTAACGAGTTTGTGTGTTATTGACTATCATTTTAAATCTAATAGCAGTGGTAGCTTATTTATTATGATTATAAGCAAACTAATTACTTTTATTACGAAAGCACATTAGTTTTAGGATTTGCTTTTGGCAAAAAAATATATATATGTTAAGCCCATTATAAAAGAACTAGAGACATATTTGTGATGTGAGATTGCATTATTACATGTTTTAGTCCACACATGTTTTTTCAGGTTGAGGTTCGGGTCTGGGCTCTCTTTACGGTTATTTTGGGCTTTTTTTACGGTTATTTTGGACTACTAGTGGGATCACAGGCTGGAGTTTTGGTATTGGGCTTTCACTTGTTCTTTCAAGCTTTAGTTACCAAGCCCACCTGATGAAATTCTGTAAAAAAGATGACACAGGCTCACACTGTGTTTGGGCCTTTGATCCAGATAAAATTATGGGCCATTTTGTATGGGATCATTTAGCCCAAATTGTAATACCTTGGGTGAGATTGTGAGAATTCAATGAATTTGATTGCTGCCTTGTCTTCTTCATATGAAGTGTAAAGAGACAAAGTAAATGACAGCAGGTGCAGTGCATGTGATCTTCCTGCCAATAATTCACTGTTTCTGCATTGACCACTTGCACATATAAGTTAACGGTTCACCTTTCAACTTCTTGCGTATTATTATCGGGAGACGTGCCCCTTATCATCTCATTTTCTGGAACACAAACGACACATTCTTGTAATCCTATTTTTAAATCTACATCATAAGAATACACTATAGTATATACATCAGATATTATTAGAATAGAAACATTTTGGTCATTGTCGTCTCATAAGACCACCTTGGATTTTGAAATTTGATTTAGATTCAGCTTAGAAAGGCGCTAAGACAAGCCAACCGACCATTCACGCTAGCTATGACTTGAGTCAATTCCAAAATTTCTAGATGTTTCTTGTGATTAGCATGGTTATGTCATTAGAGAGGTCATGTGAGGTAATGTTGATTAAAAAAAAAAAAAAAAAAAAAAAAAACTAAAGATCACATTAAGATAAAATTCATTTGCTAGTGTGCGGTCTCTCGTTGCACAAGCTAGAAAATGCACATGGTAACATATATTCCATCGGATTACATTATAACAAAAATATAATATAGTTCTTACATAATACAATGTTGAATCATGGGGACTTGTGTCTCTACAATTCTACATTCCATACGAGGGAGTTGGTTTCCATTGTGTGTATTTTCTACCATGAGTTTTTTCTTTTTTTTTTTGTGTTAGTTTTTTTCTTCTTTTTTGGCGTTCCTCATGATGCGACGTTAGGTGCCCAGAAGGCAATGTAAAGATAGATTATCTGTCATATTTGGAAGTATAATGTAGGTTATCTGTAAGTGTAGAAATGTAATAAGCCTTATTTTTAACTATGATTCAATCCCGCGCGTTGCTGCGACATTTTTCTTTCCATCTCACGAAAACGATATTTGGTGCTTACCCGCGCATGAAGCGTTGAAATTACAACACACGTAAAAGAATAATTTACATAAATGTATGTCACAATATATAAAAGTTCACTTACAATATAAATAAATTTGTTTATTTACACAATATGGAGTCTCAAATTAAAAAAAATAATTCTTGACATATCTAAATTACTTCAGATTTTATAAAACATATTTTTAAACAAATAACTCACTTATACTTTAAATTTACTCTTGAATTTATTCCACAAATAAATAACACTAACTTCCATCACAAGCGAAGTTCTGACCTCAAGGAAAACATTTGGGTGGGTGGGGCGCACATGCTGTGAGCCCATGGCGTGGGCCTACGCTGAGCAGCAATACCACCGTCACCCCCCCTCACGCCGCAAATTGTCTCCTTTTCACGGCATGTTCTCTTTGTGAAACACCTATCCTTTTCAAACTGCAACTAGCCCCCCCCCCCCCCCCCACCCAATCGTTTTTTTAATTTAACTAAAAATCACCACTAAAACTATAAGCAAAATGATAAATACTTGCATGGCTGGCTAAAGCGATGAAGATAGGAAAAATGAGAAATCAAATGTACGTGTGCATTACTCCACCATTTGATTACAAAAATTATGGCAACACTATTTCTTCCGTGCACATTCAAAACCCAACGATCAATCTAGTTGAGAATGAAAACACAATTTTGGAGTTGCGCTATAAAGGACACATATTTTAGGCTTAGATTTGACCTCGTGGAACACATTACAGAGAATGTGGATATCACGGTTTTAGATGACAAAGATTAGTATAAGTTATTTTTCTAAATTTATTTTTTTTAAAGTAGTTGTTATTTTTAAATTTTATGAAGTAATTGATTAAATAAAGTTGTGGCATGAGTGTCCTCTTCATATTGCGTGGTATGGTGCAGTGCGGTATGATGTGGCATGGCATGGTTTGATGTGATATGTTTTAATTGGTCGGTGTATGATTTAATGGGGCGTTCTACCCTTATCACTCTAACTTTAAATGAATTTGAAATGTTACACAATATTAAATGTAGAAAGATATATGATTATGTCATACTTGATTTAACGTAAATCATTTTTACAATGACTTTAATTTGTTTAATTATTTTAAGTTATCTGCCCATTAGAACATAATATTTAATCTCATACATTATTTTATATGAATTTTAATTGACACTCTTTATTAATTAATATATATATCAAATCTAGTTTTTATAATGTGATCCGATGATGGTTTCCTAGGGTTTTCGTTTTGAGATCCGATGACTGTGCCTATCACCTTCTCCTGGTTTCCTAGGGTTTTCGTTTTGAAATCCGATAATGGTGGCCGCCCATTTGGTGTGGCAACTTTAGTTGTAGCCGTGGAGACATCTGAGTCGTCTTTGTTTTGCAATGATGATAATGATTGTAGATCTGGGTCGATCGGAGATGGATAAGTGGGTGTCGATAACTCCTCCCTGGCCCGTGGATATTCCCAGTGACTGAGGTCTTGATGGCACAGTTACTGTTGGGGTTACTACATCCCCCGGATTTCAACGTGGCGAAGATGATAGTTGGGTTTAGGATTTTCCTTTTGAGGTATGTTGTGGCAATGATGGTGGGAAGCTACTTGGCATGGCAACTTCGGTTTCAAACGTGGCAGCCTCCGAGCCTCTTTGTTTTGTAATGATGGCGATGATTGTGGATCTGAGTTGATTGGCTTCGTTTGATGTTGTTCTTTTTATTTCTTTTGTCTATGGAGGTTGTGTTGATGGTGATGACGGTTGTGTTTGATGAGGGTTATGGCGATGGTTGTGTTGGTGGTAAGGTCGAGACTGTTTGTCGATGCTTTGTTTTTCAATGACGATGATGATTGTTGGCCGAGTCGATAATTTATTTGTTCTTTTTTATTTTTCATTACGCTTTGTGGTTGTGTTAATAGTGAGTTGGAACTGTTTGGTAATGATTTGTTTTGCAACTATGATGATGATTATAGATTTGAGTTGATTATTATTATTTATTTTTTTTTTGTTTGTGGTGGTTGTGTTGATGGTGGAGATACTTGGTTTGACAATGACTATGATGGTGGATGTGTTGGTAGTGGGGCCGGAATGTTCGGTGATCAAGCCGTATACGACATCGCTGCAAAGCAAGGCCGGTGAATTACTAGTTCAATGTAAAGTCATGATTTT